>AYEL01085947.1:0-39254 GCA_000484575.1 Olivierus martensii
TAAATTTAAAATTTTTTAAATTATTTTTCCAGTAAATAATTGATATTCATATGTTCAAAATTTAATAATATATTCGATAATCCTTAATATAATTCTATGCAAAGTTTAATCTTATACGAGATCAATAATTTTTATTTATTAATTTTAAATATCTTACTTTAATATGAATAATTTATTATTTTATTTTAATATAGCATATGTGCTAGCAAGTGTTTTATCAATATATCATATGATATTCTCCCATTTGTGGTTTTTAAACGGAATATGTATTTTCCTGCAGGAGTTTTATGCAAAAAAAAAAAAAAAAAAAAAAAAAAAAAAAAAAAAAAAAAAAAAAAAAAAAAAAAAAAAAAAAAAAGATGCTAAATGCTAAAATAATTACATAAAATTCCATTTTATTTTTAAATAATAATTTGATTTATTAAACTAACGAGAAAAAATTAATCTGATATTCTTATCGGAACTAGAAGTTTATGGCAGAGAAGATGCTAAGGAATAATCGCATATAAAAAAAATTTTAAGTGTAAAAAGTAAAGGAAAAAAATTCGATTAAATGATCAATAATTGTTATATAAATCAATTTTTGTATTAAAGTTTTTAAAAAATGTTTGTCACTCAAAAACAGGAAAACAAAAAAAAAAAAGATGTTTTCTGGTTCTCTCTTTTTTTTTTCTCTTTTCTTCGTAGTTGTACTTGGCTTTTTTTAACGTGGCAAATATTGTTGTTATGATACGTTTTATATTCATAATTTTGAGTTAAGGACCAAATTTTAACTTTGTGAATGGCTAAATATTAAATTTCATATTTATGACACTATTCGCGCTACTGGTTCACTTAGTTGTTTTTGTATCGTAACGTTACAATTACTTCTTTTGCTTTTAAATTTATGTACAGTTTAAATTCAGATTTTCTCACATAGAATCGTGATTAATGGAGAAATTAATCGATTTTCCGCAATTACATTTTTTTATTCGCGTAATTTTATTGTTATAAAAAATACATATTAATTTTTTTCAGTAAACAGATAATTTATAACTTATTTAATCAGTTAAGTTTCGATACATTTTACATTCCTTGGTAATAAAAACTATTCATTAATCATCTATGAAAAAAATAAAAAAAATCATAGTTATAGATCGATTATTGGTAAGCTAATTTAAAATTTAAAAGATCATAAACCATAAGAACGACCATAATTTGTCATTAAAATTGTTATCTCCTACTTGCATTTTGCATATATAGAAATTTTTAAAAGGGGATACATGCAACATGAAGTAAGTACTCATGAAATATGATGGCAGAGATTGCAATCTGACAGCACAATCAATATCTTACGCCATTCCTTGCATTCACAATGCCGAAAAGACAAAGTTAAGTTTTAAATCATTCCTTTTATTTCCTACGTTATTGTCCGCAGAATTTTCCACTGAATAATTTCCAAATTTTTCACGAAATTTTCCACTGTATAATTCCAAATTTCTCTACGGACTGCAACGTACTACTGATTTACGAACGTATGTGATGCACATAGCAAAAAAAAAAATTCATGCTAGGTTTTTTGTGTGTTGCAATGCTACCAGACCAGATTAAAATCAAACTTAAAATCGGATCATAAATTTTCGTTAGATGTTGTTTATGGCAGAATGTATTAATACGGTATAGAAAGAAAAAAGTAAAAAAAAAAAATATTCACAAAAATTATACGAATTTGATAAACTGTCCGAAATTTCTTATATATTACATCATCCATCTTTATTTTTATTTAAATTTACAGTCATACTCGTCGGGTTTATTTTCTGAAAAATTCTAAATAAGCTCTTCTTCATCATTAAACAGATAACAATAACGTTATAAGTTATACTTTTTCTGTTTTAAAATGCATCGCTGGTATAGCAATTCATCATAATAATCACGATAATCAAAATTTTTTTCTTGATGTTTCGCATTTTTGTGATATTTTTTACTTAAAAAGTAGAATTAAAAAAATATTCCATATGTTGCATACCCAACTAAGAACCAACATGAACTGCCAAACATGATGTATATCATGTTACCGATTATTGTTTTCTTTATGCAAAAATATTTAAATTAGAATCGCAGCCATGTGGTTTAACTTAAGAAGAAAATCTCTTTCGACAATCTTAATTTAATCTTATAGTATTTTTTTAATTCCACTAAAAACTGTTTTAAAAATAATTATTTTTCAGAAATATAATAAGAAAGTAAAACGGAATTTAATAGATGATATCAATTTAGTGATCTAAACTCTCATATCACGCTAGATTAATTCTCGTCACGTTATGACTCGTTACATCCAGTTCACGCTGCATCATTTT
The DNA here is from genome assembly GCA_000484575.1 of Olivierus martensii. Lineage (NCBI taxonomy): Eukaryota > Metazoa > Arthropoda > Arachnida > Scorpiones > Buthidae > Olivierus > Olivierus martensii. The sequence goes on from AYEL01085947.1 coordinate 2,337, forward strand.
ATCGAAGACTCCTATTAAATTGGCATTGTAACGCCAATTTAATAGAAAGCTTCCATGTTAACCTTACATACATCAATGAAAACAAAAATCTATTAATGATCCACTTTCCTAAACTGGTAATAGAGCTTTAATTATTTCGAATATAAATTTTGTAAGAGGTAAACAAACATTCGAATAATATTGTTTGCAAAATTTTACAGAAATTGCAAACACAAATCGACAGTCAAAAACTTCAAAAAAAAAAGAAAAAAAAATACTTTTTTAATTTGGAAAAAATAAATAAATAGAAAGTTTACGGAATTATTTTTAAATTTGTTGATTTTTCTGGTTAAAGTTTGCATAATTTTACGCTTATAAATTGCATAATTTTCTAATTTTTTAAATGTTTTAATGTAAAGTCTAATATAATTTTTCAGTATATTAAAATATAAGCAAAGATACAGCATATTTTAATGGCCTCAAACAATTTTCTAATGCAGTAATTTGCCTTTCATTTTCTACTTCTTTACATAACTTTCTCGATAAACTAATATAGCAAAAAAATAAAATATTAATTTAATATAAATTAAAAATCCACTGTATCTATAAAAAGAAAGAAAAATACTCTTCATTTTTCCTTTAGAAGATAAGTGAAGAAAACCTTTTTTTTTGTAAATAAACTGTTTTATATATAAGAAAATTAGTTTTATGTATTCAATATCAAACTGTTGATTTAATGTTAAAAAAAAGTTATGCAAATTTTACTAATTTAATAAAATTAAAAGCAAAACCTAAAAGTTTTTTTCGATTTTTACTTCAGTAATTACGTTATTTGGCGTAAAGATAAATTTAGCAAAACATTTCCGAGTATTAAGAAAATTCGTGATCACCAAGAGCATCGAGGCTTTGATCTGAAGAAAGTCGTTTTATGGACTAATTGATGAACTGGAATGTGTTACAGTTACAACTCTCCTGATAGAAAGGGGAAAAAAGTCGTAGGATTTTTATCCTAAATAAAAATAATCTTAAGTAATTTAATTCAAAATTAGTGAAAATTGATGATGTGATGTCATTTAACTGAATTACTTTTCCATAAAAGTAATAGATGGGGATCAAAGTTGAAAGTGGTTTCTTCTCATAAGGCATTGAGTAGTTCTGACAGAATTTTCCAGGCATCACTTCCGAATATCTTAACAAGCTTGACATAATGTAAGAGGTAGACTATGTGGTGTTGTACTTTTTTTTTTCATTCCTCCCTCTTTGATGCTTTCTGTAATTCAATTGAGGATTAGAAATCAGTTGGATATTAATCTCTTAAGCTTCGACTAAATTAGTTTGTATAAGTTGAAGTTTTAATGATTTTCTTACTTGTTTTACATCTCTCGCAAGTTATTTAATCAAGCAATTAATATTATGAAAATATATATTTATAAGTTTTTTTATATTTTTTTTATTAAAATTATTGTTTTACAAACATGACTTCTCTATTAAAGCGTTACTTTTCGATAAAGAATCTTCTATAAATTGGAATTAGGCTATTAATACCCTTGATAGGCAATTATCTAAGGAATTAGCTAGATAATCCAGCTTGAAGGAAAACGTCTGATAAATATGAGTGGCAAATCTTTCAGGAAATAATCGGAGAGATTATCTAAGTAGCATGGCTTGTTAGATAAGAATTTACCAATTATCAAAACATATAGAATATACCAGAAAAGAAGTGTAAGAATAAACTTGAAAATTTCACGGAATTTTGCTCTTCTCCTCCTCCAGTTTTCATATTCTAACTGCGAATTATTAAAAATTTAAACGGTTAAAAGTTCATTTTAAAGTTTAATATCGAGCATTTTCGCCTTTTAGTAAGCGATTAAGGATAAGAATTATTAAAATTTTCAATTATTATTTACAAGAGATAAATTATGGAGTTGAAAGATGTTAATGTTTGTAATTTTGTATCGTACTAACATCAACTGCTATCCTCGTCCTGTAAACTCTATTGGGATAGAACTTTATTGGTAATGCCCCACAGACTAATAATGTTAAGTGAAATATAAAGAGTCACTAATACATAAAAGATCGTTTTACTATTACACTTAAGTGTAATTTGATTAGGGACTCACGATTTACAGGTAAATCTCTATTTCTACATCAGAAGTTACGGTGACGAAAAATTGCAATAGGTTAAAAGTTAGTGCCAGTGGGTAATTTCTGGTGAATTTCCCAGTTGTCATAAATTAAATTAGTGTTTTAACCGAGACAAATCATGCAAAATTCAAACGAATATCACTTCTGGAAAAGCCAAAATTCTGATAAATGTTAAAACGCGGCGTTAAATTACCTTTAATTTTACTTTCAGCTGAATAATGAATAAATATATTTATTAATTATTAAAAATTATTCCGTAAATCTGAGGTTTATAATTTATAAATTATTATTAATAATTAAATATTTTGCGGGTTTTAAAATTCGTAATAAACCCGCGAATTTTAAGTTTTTCGTGTTTAAAATTGGTAAATGAGTTAAGCTTAAATTTTTGCACACTTTATGTGCATTTTTTTCGGTAATTGAAATTAAAATAGTACGGATCTCAATGCTGTTTAGATATTTTTATTCTGTCAGCTGTAGGATATGTATAATTTTTTTTATATTTTTATAAAATCTAATACTATGGAAGTCGTATAGATTTTGGATTGTATAAAAACCTTACAGATATAGTTTTCGGATATAGACAAGTAAAAAGTGTATAGATTTTTTTATTTGTAGATCTATATATATATATATAAAGAAGTTTAAAAATACATTTCAAGAAATTCTTTCTTTTGTGTTCCGATAGTCAAAAAATTCAAAAGTAGCCAATCATTTTAGTCCTTTTCTGCCGCATCAAAACAAAAAAAGGACAACATTTATTCGATTGAATAAGTTTGTTCTGCAACGTGTAGCGCCAAACCGAATAATCGGATTTTTTTTGGTTTTCTGATCGTTTCCAAGAAGCTTAGCTTCTTTTCTTGAGGCATTTTGACCGCACAGGTCTACTTCCAATGTACATGCTTACAATGAAAAACCTGACAAAACTTCCTGTCAATCAAAAGTTAAGCCAGTAGATCTTGTTGTACTATACGCTGTTATTTTTTTTTTTCAATCTTCCTCCATCGCGCTTTCCTTAAAAAATAAAATTGTTTTAACACACTTTTATTTTTTATCATATCAATCTGACATTTGTCTTCTTTCGAACTTACTCGATAAAAATAAAAATAATTTATTTATATATTAAATATATATTCTATACATTGCTTTTCTTCAGTATTCTTAGATGGAGAAAATGCTTTTTTACTCTGTTAAAACTTTGTAAAATAAATGTAGAAAATAAAGAAATCGCCAGCTTAAATTCAATTAATTTAACGTTTGCAGTTTGTATTCAATCCTATTTCTTACTTGGAGAAAAGAGTTTTGTCCTTTTGCTCTTAGGAATGATTGTTGGACCTTCTCAACTTGATTGGTTACGTAAACAAGGACATTTTTACAGATATCTTCCGACTAAATCAATTAACGAGAGTCATTTCGTTTGTTGGACTAAGGGTAAATCCTTTTCTATTGATTTGAGGAGTGATGGAAAACTTTACTTGCGCCATCTCTCTCAAGAAAGACAGCTAAGTCATCACAAGCCACCATCTTCCTCGTTACTCGGTTTCACATGTCTGGTCGAGGATTTCTAGACATCAATAATCGATCAATGAGGTAAATATATCGCTAGAGTGAGCGAGGTCACAAAAAATGGGAGTTTACTATTGAATGATGGTTCCCCAACAACACTAACCTTAAGTGAGCACCGTTTTTTCTTAAAAACTTTCCCTTAAACCGAACTGCAATTTATTGTTGATTTTTTTTATTTTTATTTTTATATGGTAGAAAGTGTTTACTTTTCCTTAGTGCTGAATTATAACAGCTGACCAGAGAGGCGAGAAAAGGGAAAAAAATAAAAATATTTCTAACCTCACATGGTTGAGAGCATAGATTTGTTTTTCCGGAGTGTCTGCAAAAAAGCATTGTTTTTTTTTTCTTTTTCCTGTTTGGGAAGCTTCTATACTTTTGTTCTGTTGTCCACAAGAAGTCAACACGTCTGGTGTCAAAGATGTCGCATCTGTCACTAGTAACTCTTATATGTCATACTTATGAGAATGTAGCATTGCTGCCGGGTTAATAGCATTGACAACACCACTCTTGTAACACGGACGAATATAATTCGCACCATCCCTCATTTTTATCGATTTAGGCGTTTTTTCAGTTAATTTCATCAATCAATTATTTAATATTAAAACTAGATTAATTTTTCAGTTCGTTTTTTATCGGATTATTCGATATTTGTTCTTTATGTATCCTGTAACGATTTTTAACGTATCAGATCCAATAGCTTCACTCCAGTGAATGTGAGAAAAATACATACAGACAGAATGTCTGTATGCATGTCAGTGATTTTAAAACTAAAAAGCTTACGGAAGATGAAATTTGATGGGGTGTTTTAAGCAGATAAAAATCGATCTGGAAGTTAAATTTGATTTATGCACTTCTCTCTCCTTTGTCCTTTTCTTTTGTAACCTTTAAAGAAAAGATGCAGGACAGTAAAGATTTAACGAATCTAACGGCAATTTTAATTGTAAATATTCTCGTAAATTAAAAAAAAAACCAAGTAAATGTTTATTTGGTCACGTGTTGAAAATGCAATTTATTTAGCTGATTGTCTGAACGACGATGCTGCTGCATTTGGAAAGGGAAATATATTGACATTATTCGTGCGAATTACTGTTGTAACGAAAAATTCCCCTTTGAAGAATATCAATTCAAAGCTATGAAAGATATTTATTGCCGTGAATAATATTTCATCTCTTTGAGTATAACACTATCAGTAACGTTCCATCATTGTTAAAAGACAACTGAACCTATCAGCAAAATGCGATCACTGTCACTACTGTGAATGGCATTTCATCTCTGTCAACATAAGGACTGAGAGTAGCATTCCATCACTCTCAAAATTGGAACTGTAAGTACTCTGATATATACTGACATTATCACTACTGTCAAGTTCACTGTATTAATAACATTTTATTGCAAACATGAAGCATCGTTCTGGAAGTCAATTTATTCAGTAATATGATATCAATTCGTTCTTGCACTTCAACGGGGTCGTTTCGTTACTTCCGCATAAAATGCAAAAATAATCCAAAGTTACGACACTTATCGACCTTCCAAATGAATCGCCGCATTAATTCAGGTTATTTAAAATATTTTAATATTCCAAAGAATTAATTAGACAAAGAATTTGTTACAGCATGGTAACCCAAGCATTTCTATTCGTATCTAAAAATTTAAAATATGCCATCGAGATCGCAGGGGTTAAACATTATAAACTGATTTATTTTTACCCGTGAAAATATTTTCTGAACGTTATCAAGTTTCACAAATATAGATTTTTCCTTGCATGTTTTTCATTGAACGAGTTGAATTAAATTGATTATCTGCAGGTCAGTGATACTCAAGATAAACAATAAACTGTGCTCTCCAGGAGAATGGTTGAAGCATCCTAGGAAATTTAAGTCCCAACTTCTCTCATATTTTTAACTTCCACAATATTTTAATGGAAAACTTTCATCTCACTACCATTCTAATGATTGGAAACATAATTATTAGTAAACATAATACTGCAATCATTTTTTAAAGAAATAAAATTTTTGTATAATTTTCAAGGAAAGCAGAAAAAAAAAAAGAAAGAAAGAAACTTTTAGTTTTTGGAAAAGAATATCTTGTTAAGAGAAATAAACAAACTGGATCGTATAATGAGAGATAAACCGAAGTGTGAGAAGAGATTGGAAGAAGATTAAAGAAAAGTAAGCCGGAAGAGGTTGCGTTAAAAATAAATAATCCAAGAAACAGGTACAAAAAAAAATTAAGAAGTTTTCCTCCGTAAGAATGCAGAAAATAGCGGAAAAATATTAAAAGATTTAATTGGAAAAATAAAGAAATAAAGCAATTTGAAACATTTAAGAAACAACGGTTAGATTCTGACTATAATACTACGTTTTGAAAGAATGGTTTGTGGCATCCACATCAATGATCTCGGAAAAGCTGCTGCCTAATACAGCTGCGTCACCATGAAGTGAGTAAGGAAAGCCACAGAAAAGATGGTAAGCGGACAATGGGCGCACGCAACCCCCTACGGCCAAGAAGGTTGTTGGAGTAATCTCAGGAGAGTGTGTATTATACAAACGAAAAAGGCATCTCGTTATTCAGACCCCTTCTGTTCTTGTTGGCTAACTGCGAACGGTTGAAGTACCTCACAGGCATAAAAGGCAAAACTGAATAATTTGTACTGCATATAATACGTCCCATGCTTAACTATATTTCTCTTTGAAGTAAAAGAAAGTTCTGAAAACAGCCTTCGTCTTATTTTACTAACTTTTCGAACAAAAACAGAAGTAAAAAAGAAAAGAAAGAATGGAATATTGTTTTCGCTATATGAAGAAAGACTATAAGTTGAAAGAAAATCATTCTTTCTCCATACGCAAATGGTATTAGGAATGTATTTTCTTCGACTAAATTTTGATGGGTTCCCTAAAAATAATATTGATTTTAGAAGAAAAAATAGAATTTACCTTTTTCCGATTTAAAAGAGATAGCTCTTAAATATAGATTTGAATTCTTTTGGCTTGAAGTTTCCATTCTGAATAACTCCGAACTACTTCAGATTTAATGATCCTGTCGTTTAATAAACGAAGACGATGGTGATATCTTAATTGGTTCTTGTGTTTTTCCATTTTAAATATTAAATTGAAAACTTAGTAAGAATTTAAGTATTTAATATCCATTTCAAGTCTTCTAAAAATTTTTTTCTTGTAGATTTTCCCACAATTGATATTTTGCTAAAATATTTTTTTCTAATTTATCCATTTAAATGTATGTAAATAAATTTTGAGACCACGAAAGAAAAATAAGAAATACACATTCTTTTGAGGGAAATCTTCTTAATTTTATTAAATATTCCACCATTGCAACCTCGGATGCATCTTGTAAGAAAGACAACCTCAACCAACAGTTTTTTATTGATTTCTTCACATTTGTCATTCGGCAAGTTGCAAGAAGAGGATGTTGGTGGTCCGTGTCTCAGTTTGTCTCCTGCTTTTTCCGGTTTACCTCACGTAGTAGCTTTTATAACAGTGGCAAATCGATTAATAAACACCAGCGAAAATTAAATTAATCCTTCAAAGAAGAAAAAAAATAATAATAACAGCAATAATATTTCAATAAATTTATTACAAGTTTCACACCTAAATAATACTTTTACTATAATTTAATTTCGTTTTTTTTGTACTTATTAATTATCTCCTGAAAATCTTGTTATTTTTTTTTCTTTCTTCTTCTTCTTCTTCTTCCTGAAGTATATATAAAGGAGAAAACAATTAAAATTTCGGATAAACCTTTCAATCGACAGCAGAAACATTTAATGATATTAATCTCGACGAAAGAAGATACTTACTAATTTTCTGTTCGTCATTAACGATCCAATTAAAAATTTACAGCTTAGTTTTTTTTCTTTATAAGACAAAAATATTTAAGAATATATATATATATTTTTAACCACACTTCGACTGGTCGTGTTGATTGTGTTTATGAGTGTCTGTCCGTCCCTAAATAAATTATGGAACATTTCAATTATATTTAACAAGAAACTAGCAAGTGAAGAAATGTGTTTTGTCTGTATATTTATTTATTTATCTTTACTATGTAACTTAGTTTTATTAATTAATACTGCCCGATAAAAAAAGAAAAAAAAAAAAGCTTTTATACTTATACTTATTTATATTTTTACAACTTGAGACCATTTAATTAATTTATTTTTTAACTCAATTGTAACTCAATTAAAATTATATTTATTATTTATAATTAGCATTTTATAGTGGAAAAAAATTTCTAAATAAATTTAATTATATCCATTTTATTTTTATAATTTTAATAATGATGTGATTTCAATTTTTAATATATTTTAAAATCTCAAAATTTTTGATATCTCTTCAAATTAATAGACATCAAAAATGGAAACAGGTTTTATTTTTATTATAAAATTAGAATAAATATTTATTATCCAATTTTATTAAGTTTTGATACACATTTAAAAACAGTAACATTTTATTTGTATGTATATATTTTGTTTTTTCTTTGGCAAATTTTGAATGAGCATAAAGCTAAACAAATCTGTTCCTTTATTTTTTGTTTTATATTATTCAAAGTATTATACGAACTTTTCTTCAAATATAGGCTATAAAATTTGCAGTTTATACGGAAGCTGTATTAATTTCGACTGCGCTTTTGGCAACCATTAGAACATTTTGGAATATTTTCAAAAAATAGAAAATTCTTTAAGCTCGAGTGTCCAGTATATATCTGATAAATTTTATACCAGTAACGATTAGATACCGATTGAATGACTGTACTGAAGAATATTTTAAAAATATAAGGTCAGTTGATAATAAAATTAATTCAAAACAAAATTGAAAACATAAACATATTAAATTAATCAGCAATTCAATAATTAGTTGGTTTTAATGTTTCAGTTTGTAATACAACCAAAAGAAAACACTGTAAAGTATATCTTACTAGAAATAAATATATTTTTTTTTTTAATAAAAACAACATGCAGAAGAATGAAATAAATTTTTGTTTTCAGAAATTATTGTAATTATAATTTACTTTATACACAGTACTAATTCACAATTATTTTACTTTATAAAGAAATAAGGAATGTCGAAATCAAAGAATAGACACTCAATTTTTGGAATTAATAAATAACATATTTTGCTGTCAGCTTATTTAATTTAATCTCTAGTAGCTAAAGAACATATAAATTGCTTCTATGCTAAACTGTGTAAATAATTTTAATATTCACTGTTAAAATGAATAATTTATCTAATTTTGTTAATTAATTTTAAAAAGTTTAATACAATTTTTTTTGTTTCTTATCATTTTTCAAAGTAATTTTCTAAATGTAATTCAGAAAACATTAATAACTGTTACAAAATCTCTGAATTAATTATTTTTTATTACTGGTATGATTTGTGAGATATCCAGTGTTATGTATTATAAATGTTACCGTTTCGCTTCTTGATCAAGACATTATGGCAAAAATACCTTATTTGACGACAGCATCGGAAGTCAGTTTTGAGTCTATGAGAGCGGCGTATTACCAATTTTTGTAACTGTATTAATGCGCACGGAACAGTCGATTTTGTTATAAAAGGTAACATTGTCAGTAAAAACGGAAAGGAATTTTATGTAATCGTGTCTCTAGGTTTTCAGTTTTCAATTTCGAATAAATATTCAAACAATTTGCTTCTTTTGACAGCTAATCAAGCAGCTTTTCGAGAACGACTTAAAATTGCATCTCTTCGCCAATTTAGAACACAGAATCGATTAGAATGCGCAGAACATCATTGCGCATCTGATCATCTTATACATTATAGACACGCAGATAATTTAGTACATGTTAAAATCATGTTAATATCGTAATTTTATTCGAAGCTTATATATTTGTCAAAATTCTCATTACTTTATGGCAGTTTACCGTAACATCACGAATAATTTAGTGGATTATATCACCGGCGTAGTGATATAAATGAACTTCGGTTCTCCCATACACTCAATACTGACTTCCGTTGCTGCCGTTAAGTATAGTATATCGAGTTCTATAGAGGTGTTTAACTTAACGATGCATTCATTCAAAAAATATAGATTGGATATGAAAATTATAAAATTATATTGATGGTAATTAACTATAGAAAATATAGATCAAAACTTTTAGTGCATTATTTTTATTATAGTTTAATAGAATGAATTCAATAGCATATTATTGTTTCTAATGTATTTGCATAATGCAATACATAATTTACACAAGTTTTATCATATTTTAGTCACTGCAGATGTCATCAGAAAAAATATATACAGTGGATTCCGCTTAATTGGGACAGGTTGGGATTAAGCCATTTTGGCTCAATTAAGCGGCTGTCCCAATTAAACGAAGTAATAATAAATTCTAAAATAAAATATGTAATTCGTAGATAAATAAATAAGTAGGTAAAAAATAATAATTAAGTACCTATTTTAATGTTCTATTAAAATAGGTATAGGTACCTAATTATTAACTTTTTACCGATCTTCTCTGACTTCGTCTTCAACACTGGACCGCTGATATTCACGCCTCGCCCGCTAACAATAGAAAACCATTGATTTGCTTCTTTGACTTCTGGATCCTTTCCATCACGCTTTCTTTTGGATGTCTTCTGGAATTTCTTTCTGTAATGCCCACTCCTCACACAGTTGATTTTCTTGTTAGAATTTCTTTCTGTAATGCCCACTTCTCACGTAGTTGATTTTCTTGTGACTTCTGGATCCTTTCCATCACGCTTTCTTTTGGATGTTCCCGGAATAGATCCTTTCCATCACGTTTTCTTTTGGATGTTCCTGGAATTTCTTTCTCTTTTCCATCACGCTTTCTTTTGGATGTTCCCAGAATTTCTTTCTGTAATTCATCACACTTTCTTTTGAATGTTCCTGGAATTTTTTTCTGTAATGCCCATCCTCACGCAGTTGATTTTATTGTTGTAGGAGACGCGCTATGGTAGATTTTGCTTTCTTTTCGATGTTTCTGGAATTTCTTTCTGTAATGCCCACTCCTTACGCTTGTTGTAGCAGTCGCACTATGGTAGATTTTGATTTACGCGTATTTCAGCGAGTCTACGATAGCTTGTATTAAATGGCTGGCTTTTAATTTTATCCAGCCAAGCAATTTTACTGGAAAGTGTAAAATCCTTTCTTGACATCTTAGCAAAGATTTAAAAATTTTAACTAAAATCGAAACTGTAAATAAATATCGCTAGGTACAGTAACGGTAGACTCTTAAGTAGACGCACACTTGCCAGACTCACGACGATAGACAACTGATTCTCATCACGCTAGTGTTGCCGAATACAGTATTATTATGTATTATTTATCAATGATGATATTTACTTATAATTTTACTAAGAATGGATGCTTATATTAGTGCGGCGACAGTGTGTCGACGATGTGTATGTAATAGGACGCAAAGTAACGAACCGCTCCATTGTGTTAGTCTGTATTGTCTTGTAGAAAGGTTTAATCTGAAAAATTACTGGTAAAATAAAATACTGTTATATTTTTTATATAAGGATTTGTTTTAAGAAAGCATACAACAAATATTGGTATACGTAGTGTTGCCATACTTTCGAAAAATCCCTAAAATACATCAAAAATTGAAAATTCTTTTTCTGCTCTGTCCCAATTAAGCGTTTAAATTATGAATTAGTTTATTAGTTTGGTTTCCGTTCTTTGAGATTGCCCAATTACACGGCTGTCCCAATTAACCGGTGTCCCAATTAAGCGAAATCCACTGTATAGAATCCACTGTATATATATATTACTTTTAAACACTTCTTAATAATCCTCCCCAATTAACCGGTGTCCCAATCAAGCGGAATCCACTGTATATAACTTTTATATTTTTTATATGTACTCTATATAAAGTATAAATATAAAAATCTTATTTTTATTTCAGAAAATTTGATGAGGACACAAAATAAATTGATTTTTTTTCAGAAAATTCTGCAATTATTATTTAATTCATTATGATTGTTCTCAATTAATTTAATATATAATAATTAATGTAAAAATTCAAAATATAAAGTCATTAGAGTTATTAGGAAAAAAAAAATATTTAAAATATTTTTTATAAAGTTTTTTTTTTTCCTTCTTTTTTTTCTATTAAAATCTGTAAATAAGTCCGTTTGAAGTGGAAACTAGACTTGGGAGTACAGATGAAATATTTGACTTTTCAAGAAAAGATTGATAGAAGCAAAATTTCAATCTAACCAAGGTTTTTCTCCTTTACTATCAGACGGCGCCAAGATTCCATAATGATGAATGTGGATCATGGCGGCAGACGTAGAAAACCATCTGTCTCAGGTGATGTTGTCCTCTGAGTCAATTATAAGAGTCCTTGGCGTATAGAAGGCTCATCTCTACATAATAAAAGATTGTGTTTGCGCTTGGAAAAATGTTTAGATATCAGAATACTTTCATTCATTCCCTTATTTTTTTTTCTTCACTAACGTCTTATGTATATATCAAACATGTGCAATACTGTATCGGTTATAATATATCTTTTTTAGAATTGTTTCTGTATGAAATGTCAAAAGAGATATTGTTGAACAGACTTTACTATTGGGTAAGTATGTACATTACTCTGCATAAAATAATAAAAAATGCATATGTGTGTGCAGAATATATTTATCAAATGTATGGACAAGTTTTTAAAGTATTTCTATGGGAGTAAGTTTTGCGAGACCTATTTTTATTCATTATAATTATTTTAACACGATTTTTTTTTTTAATTTAATATTACCACTTAACTATTTAACACTTAAGTCAGTTAAATTAAGAAAAAAATCGTATTTTCACGTTAAAAATTTTTTTATTAGATTTTTTTTTTTTTAATTTTTGAATATTTTATAATCAATTAAATTACTTACATGTATAATTACATTTTTTACCAGTAATACAAAGCACTTAATAAAATATTGGTGAACCGATTATATAAAGAAAATTATTATTATTAAATTTATACATTTTATTTTCTTCGCTTTACTTAGTTTAGAATTTAAATTATTTTTTAACAACTTTAAATAAGTTAAATACTTTATATCAGTTCCGTAACGTTGATAAAAACAAAATTTATGTATTCTAATAATAAATTATCTTATAAATGTTTAATTATTAAAATATTATTTATTTTACCTGTATTTGATTATCTCTTCGTTATAATTATTACTGAAACGAGAATAATTAGTAAAGGAGGATTTTTTTTTTAAATTCAGTGCCGTTTGTTTATAATTATGTACGAAATTTTTGTTTTTAGTTTCTGTTATCCTTTCTCTAATTAAATTCGGAAACGAAAAATTCTGTAATTCATGTTCATTCTATCATTAAATGTTCGTATTGATGGAATATTACTTTAAGTACATAGAGATGATGAGGAAAGATGTATGTTACTTTCTACTTCTCATTTTATCTCGTTATCTTCTTCAAAGGAAAATATTTTAAAGTATTAACAGACTGAATATGTTTTCTTCTAATGTTATTTCTCATCGTAAATTTAGTCATTGAAGTTTATTTTTAAAAGTTTCTTTTATTTGTTTATACGTGTGGTAGATACCAGGATATGAATTTATAACTTGATCAGGAGAAAATATTTAATCTGTATCTGATGCAAATTTTATAAAAATTTCTAGTCCGCACATTGCTGAATTTTTCTTCAGTTGATCCTTTCTGTTATGATTTATATAAAATGAGCTATAAAAATTTTAATTTGAACGAAATTTTGTAAAATATCCGATCCAGTTTGTTAATTTGTTAAAAAATTTAAGTGATGTTATTGTTTCTTACTTTTTATAGTAGAGTAAATGTTTTCTGCATTAAATGTTTAATTTTTTTCAATTTAAATACGCTAGAAGCTTTCATTCTTTTGTTCTATTTTTCCTAAATAATTTTACTTTAACAGGAAACATCGATTATCATACGAAAAAAATTTTTTCCGATATTGTTTAATGTTAAAGAAAATTTAGCGAGTTTATCCGCTTTATACGAATTTAAATCGCATTGTCTTCGAAAAAATTAAATGCTTTACGAGTCTATAAAATAGGAAAAAGATCAATTTTAATATTTTCAATAAATTTTTGTACAATTTTTCAAGAAATTATTTACAGTTTTATCTACTTCTGCATTCTTGTTGCATCCCGATCACAGATAAAATTTAAATTATTATTTACGAAAAAACACGTATAAAAACATCTAAAAATATTGTTTTTATTGATGTTTACAAAATATTCTAAACGATAATGAATTTTTTTCGCGATAATTTTGAGAATACTTGAAAAAAATCAGAAGTTTGTAGGATTTTATTACTTCAAATATTTACTTCCAAATCTACGCTTTAAATGTCTGCTAGTTATTCTTTTAAAATAGAAAAACTTAAATAAATATTTTTTCTGTTTGTTCCTCTTTGTTTATTATAATTTGATATTTTTGTTTCCGTCCGAATATAAACACGAAAGTTATCAATATAAATTAACGTGGACTTGATCGCTTGAGTATAAAATAATAAAAAAAATTTTTGGCTTGATCTCAAATGAAGAGAAACTACATTACATTTTTATTTCTTATTTTTTCTAAATAATCAATTATTTAATACGTAAAAAGTTCTTAAATAGGAAAATTATTCAGTTCTGAGAATATGAAAACTCTAGAGATTATTAAAAAAAAAATTCTCGAGAAATCCTTAACTTTTTGTTTTTTATTATTTAACCGACTTAATCTTTAAATTGTCCAGCAATGATATTAAAAGAATAAATTTTGATGGAGGAAATTCTTAATATATAAAATCTTATGATTTCTGGTGACATTTTTCGGATAATGTTTACGTTTTATAAAAGCTGATTTACAAAAATAATTAGGATTTTCGGATATAGTTTGAAATATTAATGAACATAAACAGAATCTTCGAAAATTGGAAGAATTTCAAAATTTTTTTTGAGAAAATTCAGATTAAAATCGTCAAAAGTTTTATTGCAATAATAGAGTTATCATTAAAATTTATATGATCATGCTACATGGATTTAAAAAAATATCAATCGCTTATTCGTTGTACAGAAATCATCAGAATTTATATTAAGAACATAAAAACCATTAAAAAAAACAAACTATTCCTTCTTTAAATTTATAATATGGTTATTTATTGCTTACTAATGTGTAAGAATAGCTATGTTTTAGTAAAAATCAGAATACATACACTCCTACTTCTTTAGAACATCTCTAAATTTATGGAAAGTATGTGTCAAGGACTTTTTGAAGTTTTATAACAACTTCAAGAGTTGGTTTCTGAGAATAGACTTGAAATTTTAGATTAATCCTTTAGATTACACGTATTTTTAATGAAACATCTCTTTGCAAACTTATTTGCAACATGATTTATTCGTTAATGGATGAATGAAATCCTCTTAATGCTCTTTAAAAAATAATTATTCCTCGTTTAAATCTTTATATCAGTTAAAATTTAAGTAAAAAGAATCTCGAGAAATGATATTTATTTATTTTTTTTTAATTTATACAGAATTTTAAAAATTGATAAAACTTTTCAGTTTTTGATTTATTGAAATATTTAAACAGTAATTCGTTAATGATGAAATTCTCGTATCAAAAAAATATTTAATTTATTTTGATTTGAATAACAAGAAAATATGTTTTGATTTATTTCGTTTATTTTATTTTTTATTCCTTTTTTTTAAAAAAAAAAAAAAAAAAAAAAAAAAAAAAAAAAAAAAAAAAAAAAAAAAAAAAAAAAAAAAAAAAAAAAAGTAATATTTTTAAATTACTCGATTTTTATTTTATCGAGTTACTCGCAACTTTAACTAGCTAGCAATCTTTGGACGTTATAAATTTAAAAATTTTTTCACCTTTATGAACGATATAAACGCGATAAACAGAAATATTGAGTTAAATAAGTTTTATATTATCATATATTTTTCGAAAATATTTAAATAATTAATCAATAAAGTTAGCGAAAAATTCGAACAGACATTTTTGATGTTATTAAAAAAACACTATGAAAGAAATTTAAAATATTCATTATATATTGTATTTTGTTTATTTTCTTCTCCAAAATTGAAAATTATTTACAAACTAGATATCTAGATATATATAAAGTATATTTGTTTAATATAAAAATATTGCGATTATTTAAAAAATAAAATTGATTGAATCACGTCATAAATTATTAACAAAGAATTGTATGAGTTACTGTATACAATATGATAAAAATCATATGCATTGTTACATTCGTACTAAATAAATAAATATATTTAATATTTTTTTTTAATAATTCTAAATAAATAAATAAATATATTTAATATTTTTTTTAATAATTCTAAATAATAATGATATGTTTAAAAAATTCTATAAAACACATTCTTATTTTTTACTTCTCTGATATGTTTTTTTTTTTTTCTTATTCATACTTCAAACGGAATTGTGTATTTTTGTTCGGATTGTTAGTAGATTAGCATATTAAGTGCCTGTTTGCAATCCTAAGATTTGTAAAAATATTATCTTTATAATGATATAAAACTTTTCGATATAGAAAAGAGGAATAAAACTCCGAATCCCATACACGTATAAGCTATTAGAAATATTTATTTATTTAATTATTAGTTATATTCTATCATTAGCTTCATCTACAATAGTGGTTCTTAACCTTTTCTCTGTTGAAGAACACATTTTAATATTTTAAAATTTGGCGACCTACCTAAATATTTTAAATAATAAAAAATTCGTTTTTAAATGTAGATTAACACATTATTGTATTTATTCTTATTTATTACATTCAGATTACAGACATACTCTATACCTCGCCCGTACACGAGTTCATTAAATAGCGTCTCTTATTAAGTTATAGCGCCATCTGCGAATTTTGTCTTTTTAAAGAAACTATAATTTTTATTCCTTAATTTTTAAATTATGAATAACCACAAAAAATTTTTGCTATCGCAGAAATTCGAAGATTAGATTTTTCTAACGACACCCTATTTATAGGAATCGATACAGGGGTTCGATTGCAAAAGGGATATCCATCCAACCACGTTTCACTATTAATATACAGTAAACTCTTTCCAAAGGCGGGGATTATGTCATTAATACATTGGACTCACGGCAAAATCGCGTACTGCAAAGTTAAATTTCTATGGAAAAATGTGTTAGGTATAGTTCAAATTAAGAAAAGTATGTATAATTTAGACAAACCTAAATATTGTTGTAATTAAAAAAGTAAAAATGAAACAAACGTTAATTGAAAGGATTTTTATTACTGCTTAATAAGTAGTTACACGATACAATATTTTTTTTAAAGCTGGTGATTTTTGCTTGGGACAATAATTCATGCAACTCTTCATAAAAATTTCGCGATAAGGAGCATAGTTTTTCAATACCTCTCATAGAGTGTTCTTATGCTTGATTCTCTTGCAAGCGATGAAACACGTGTACCATTTTTCAACTTATCTAAAATTTCAATTTTCTGAAATAATGTCAAACTGCGTCTTTTTGCTGCTTTATGATCTTCATTCTTTCTCTTATATATCGTATTGAATTTTTGAAACTAAAAGAAATACAAATCCAAAAGGAGAAGAGGATAAATACTGATAAATATGTGTTTACAGCTCTGCTAAGGTGGGTGAAATGATGGCAATTCGGCCTGGGTCACTCAGCTAGCGAGCAGCCAAGCAGGGTTGCCAGATATCTACGCGTGATACGCTCATCAGCCTACCGCGTATGAATGCAATTCGAGCGTTGGACAAATTAAATGGAAACAATTAAGAGAACGCGTGGGTCACTCAGCTAGCGAGCAGCCAAGCAGGTTGCCAGATATCCACGCGTGATACGCTCATCAGCGTACCGCGTATGAATGCAATTCGAGCGTTGGACAAATTAAATGGAAACAATTAAGAGAACGCGTATGTGCAAAATCGCTTTCTGCAAATCCGCGTTCGGCAAGGTTTACTGTATATGATTCATACAATTTTTATACATACATACAATTCATTCTTAATTTTTCACGGCACACCATCAAAGATTTGGCGGCACAGTGGTCGAGAATTACTGATTTACGATAATGCAATATGTAACTTTTGATTCTTCACAAAATGGAGATATGCAATTTTGAAATTCATCAGCATAATTTGAGTATCTGTGGGCATTGTAGAAAAGGATATGATTATTGCATTTCGGGTAGTAACCAACCAACGTGCTTAATCTTCCAAGGTTTTGTACCAATTTGGGTGCTGCTGGTCAGGGGCATCGAGAGACGTTATCGAGCCCTCAAGAAAAATTTACATGAGCACCAAGTAATTTTAAAGTTATAAAGTTGAGGCAATTATTTGCCCCATTTCGGACTGTAATTTTGAACACAGTTATCCTTCTACAGTTAATTAGCGTATATAAAAACAAACTATGTGATTATGTCCTGTGAAGCCCGGACCGAGAAATTTTATTTCATCATACCCCTCTTCTCATCGGCCCTGCTGCTGGTACCTTCGTTTGCCGAAAATAATATTAAGATTTAGGGTAATAACTCTTGTTTGCGAAATGACGTAATTGGATATAAGACATCATCCTTACGCCGTTATGATGTCATCCAGCACGCAACACCGCCTGCCACGTGATAACTTCAAGCACACGACGTAGATGACGTAACAATTGATGACGTCGAACATTTAAAATGCTACAAAATATCTCTATGACGTAACAACGAATGATGTCACGATATACGACGCCACGATGGCAAAAGACTCGCTATTATTGTCCGTATACACATATAAAGAGAAAAATTGTGTCCTAGAAATGTCTAGACAGTGTAGAACAATCCGAGCAGTTGGCAATAAATTTATGTTTGATTCGGTTAGATTTTTATCAGTACAGTAATCAAAGATATATTTAAAAGTTTTATCACTTGCCAGTTCTTTAAAACTTCATTCGACAATATTTAGTTCGTTTATTCAATCGTATTTAGTAACAACAATATATCGCTGATGATCTAATTATATTGTTATTGATAAAAAAAAATGACAAAAATATATATTTTCTCTTTCGCTATACACAGCGGTTTATTCAGCAGCCATTAAGCTGAAGGAGTGAAGAAAAAATTAACAAAATTCTCGATTTTATAATGCAGAAATTCGGATATTATTTTTATACACAATCTTAACGATCAAATATGAAATTTGGCAGTGTAATTAAATTATAAAACAAGAAGATATTGATATTTAATTTGTTTTATTTTTTTCAACCAGATCGATTTTTCGTAAGCAGAAATTTCTTGCGTTAAATATTTAATTTAAAATTATTTTCATCGTGTACTTTTTCTTCTTTATATATATATGCTTTCTATTATAAACTTTATACTATGAAATATTAATTAAGTTTCTATCTAGCTTCAAAACTTCGAAAATGCATTTTCTAGAAAAACATCAGAATTTACTTTTAATGCATTTTATATTTTAACTAAGTTTAATATTTTATAAGATATTTATAAATATTATATTGTGTTTAGTTCATAAGTGAATTACTAATCAAATTAATTAATATTTAAACAACATTAAATAATAATTTTTTAAAGTAAAAAAATAATAATAATTGCGATAAAACAAATTTAATTTTATCGACGTATGCAATACGTAACAAAATTTTGCCACCTTTGATCGATATTTATTTATCTAAAATAATAATAATAATAATAATAATAATAATTATTATTATCCGAGAAATTTTGTTATTTTTATTCAAATTAAATATATAACTTTCAGAAATAGTTATATAATTTTATGAGCGCTATTATTATCGTGACTTTATAAATATTTTCTCTCGATAATTAAAACTTTCCATTTTTACTAAATTATTCACGTAATTTTAAGTGAAAGTGGTGAATATTAAAAATTAAAACAACATTAGTCACATAATAAATAAATGATGCGTAAATTCATTCGCTAATATTCATATTTCTGCATCGGATGCTATTCATGAATTTGAGATTAGGAGAAAATGCAATATCGGATTTATGGCATTTTATATATATAAAAATAAAAAATAAAAAAAAATTTATCGAATTCTATCTAGGCATTTGAAGTACAGATATGTTCTTACTTTAAATAATCGACTTGACAAGTGATACTTGCTCAAGAAGCCGTCACTCAGTTAGATAACTCGATGTCTCTAACAGGAGATCGGCGCCAGTTCCTGTATTAAATATATAAGGGGGGAAGAAAAATAAATAAATTTTTGACATATAAAAGAAAAGAGTTAGATTGAATAGAATGGAACCTTGACGAAATGGCGAATACTTTTCTGATACGATAAAAAAAAAATAAAAATAAGATAACTGAGAATTGGTAAAATAATATTGCCTCTTTTATGCGCTTCAGGAATCTTCTTTACTTTTTTTTTTTTTCTTTGTGAGTTTTCAGGATAGAAAGGAGAAATTTCCGGTGAGAATTACTAGCGAATTCTTTAATGAACTGTCTGTCAACTTAGTTTATAAAACTGAATCTTTTTTACTCCCCATTTAAATCGAAAAGGAATCAATTTAGTCGTATCTAAGTAAATCTCTCTGCTTTATTTTCTTTTATTGTAACGCTGCTTTACTAGTTAAATGTAGCAAAAGTGTACACAATTGCTGAATTTCTTTTGTGTTGCTCACATTTTGAAACGTTGAATCGTCAATAGATGGCGACACTAACTTTCGTGTACAAAAATAATTTATTATTTTTATTAATTTTTAATTAACTTTTAACATGCATTCTTAGTATTTCATTTGTATAATTGTCCTTCTAATTACTTATAATGAAATTTTGGTCAAATTTTCGATAAGAACGAAAATATCTTACATTTAACTGGAAAATTGGGCTAGAAATTTCAGATAGTATCTATATTTTTCTTTATTATATTTTTATGTTATTTATACACTTAAAATATTAATATTAATTGTCATAACTTAGCTTATGTATTATTATAGCGACAATCAATAACAATCTCTCACATGCAACATATTCATAAAGGACTTTATTATTATTATATCACTGCATAACACATAATAACCATGGAATATTAATACCGTTTTGTGAATGAACATAACTTATCCTGTAGGAAAAAAGGATAACATTGTCATTCCTTATCATTTCCATCTAATTTTTAACACCATCTGGGATATAGAATTTATACAAAAGGTAGTACTGACTTCGATCTATTGCAACTACCGTGCTTCGTATTTAAATAAATGTCTTGGCTCAGAATAAGTGACGTGACACGCTTCGCAATTTTCCCTGTTGTATATGCAGTATCTGATATAGAATATACATCTATTTGTTTGAATACCAAGAATGCGGTTTCGTCATGTTAAGCGCATTAAAACATTAACATAATAAACGAACTTTATTCACCAACTTAACTGTTTGATTTTTGAATGCAACTAACAAATTTTGCGTTATGTTAACCAGCAAAGGAATTCGTCTGTTTAGAAAGTTTGATCATTTTTATGCGAAGGGGGAAAAAGAAAATTAATTTATAATAAATAACAATAGTCTAATAATATTGGTTTCTGGTTAATAAATTTAACGTTATATATACAGTTTCTAACAATTTAACAATATACAGTACTTAGTTTCAAGCTAATTAATTTATCGTTGGTCTCATTGTGAATGACTAATTTAATAACTATTAAGTCTGTTAGATTTTGGTTATTTATTTTAACGCTTTTAATTAAAAAAAAGTGAATAAATTAATTGTTTAATGGCTAATTAGCGATGGGATAAAATTTGCATATTATGCGTTACAGAGTATTCTGTTTTGGATGCAAAAAAATAATGATAACAAATATTGTAAAGATCGCAGTTCCTGCATAACAATTCGATATCAAATTCTGAAATTCTTATTCTGTACATATGCTTTCAGTTTCTGAATAATAATCTGGAACAGAACTCTTGCCGAATGATAACGTTGGAACTTATCTCGAGATCATAAATAATAAATTCTGTCCAATTTTAGTGCGAATATGGGTACAGATTCCCCGAAAGATAACATTTTAAAATCCGACCGTTGATGTTTTTCTTTTTTTTTACGAATTTGTAAACATAAATATTTAAAAAAAATACACGTACATGTTTTCGCACCTTGAGATTTTAATTTAAATAACGCATTGCTCCAACTTTTACGCGATTAATCCACTAGATAGCTTAATTTGATAAAAAAAAATTCATCGGAGAATAAAATCTAGTGAATATTTATTTATGAAAAATCGCAAAAAAAAAAAAAAAAAAAAAAAAAAAAAAAAAAAAAAAAAAAATCTCTTCCTCCGGAAACGAAAAAAAAAAAAAAAAAAAAAAAATTAACTCGATAATTACGAAGCACGAAAAATAAGAATCCAAACGATGAACTCCTTATTGCAGTTTTGTTAATTTACTTAAAGCATAAAAGTTTCAGTAATCCCATTCTTTTTCTCTCTAAATAATTTAGTACCAACAAATGTTTTAGTACTTAAATAATAAAAATTTAGTACCTTCCCTATTCAGTTTCTCTAATAACAAATATTGCATGCAATTTGTTATTCATGAAATGAAAGTGATATTGCATGCAATATTACTTTCGCTTCATGAATAATAAATTTAGTACTGATACTATTCACCAATTATCTTCAATATGTCAGTTCATTTCATTGAGTAAATAAGATTCTAACTGATCAGCAAAATTTTATGAACCTTATAAATATTTAAAAGCCAAAATTTGGCATATTTATATATTCACTCCCGTAGAATGTTGTTAGTTAAATCAGAAAATTTTAGAATTTATAATTTTATCGAAAAGAATAGCGATATAAAAAAAAACGTTAAAGCATGGACATGATTTTCTTGTATCATAATCATCGAAAAAAATTGATTAACAGTGATGAAATATTGGATTTTACTCTGTACAATTTTTACGAGTATACAGTTATCTTAATTCTTCCTTTAAAATTCAATAAAAGAATTAATTTTGTTTTTATTCATTCAGTAGAAAATGAGATAGTTCGGGGTAAACACGTACTTGCTACTTTGCTAATGGTAAGTTGCACGAGTGATAAATGTTAGTTTAATTAGTCAAATTTCTAGAACGTTTATTAAAATTTCATTACGTATTCTTGGCATTTCAGTATATTCTAATTACGAGAAATACAGGAAATTTTAGTAAAAATATGAATATTTACATATAAAAATACAGAGTTGGAAAATATAGACGGTTCTGCTAGTTTATTAATATAATTCTATATAATGAATTTTATTGATTTATATAAGTTTTGAATTTAAATGTAAATTTTTCAATTTAACGTTATTTGTTATTTTAATTAAAAATAAATAAATACTCTCTCGGATAAAAGTGAAAATATTTTAAACTGATTAAATATTAGAATGAAAATTAATATTTAATTTAGAAAATTTAGACATTAATGAGAATTATTAATTTGTTTTTTTTTCAATTTTATAAATTAAAATATAAAATATTCTGAGAATTTTTATTTGGAACCAGTCTAAAGATTTCTCTGAAAATATCGGTATTTATTAAAAGTAATTTTTATTATTGATTATTAAAGAATAATTGATGAAAAGCAGATAAAGTTGGCATAATTCATCAATGTAAAGTATTAGAAAGATGGCGGCTTTTAAGTGGTTTCAAATAAATTCAAACCAAAGTAAAAGAATGCTGAAAGTACTTTGAGATGTAAAATTTTAGAAAATATATATAATTTTTTTTATTTGTTACGCTTTGTATGAGATAATTATGCTTTAAAATTACTCCGTATATTTTCATTATATTCTTTGCTGCTTTCTGATACTGTTGAAAGGAAAAAATAATAACCTGATAGTTAAAATTTTTAAGAATGAAATTAGATCATATAAATTATCCAACTAAAGCAGAAATTATTTCCATCTTCTCCAATCAGAAATCAATTTAGAGAATGGATGGTGAAGAGGAATTTAAGGAATAGGAAAACTATAAAATTGAAAGAATGATGGGAAAACAAATCTCATGGAAGAAACTTTTAAAGGAAAGAAAACATATAAAAATAAAAAGAAAAATTGATATCGAAAGGAAAAAATATATAAATATACGTCGAATTTAAAAAAAATCGGAATATCTTTTTCTTTATGAAAATTTATAAATTTTAATTTTTTTTTTTTTATAAAACTTGTAATTCACGTATCTAACAAAGTGTAAATTAGGATTTTATAAATTCAGGAAAAATTTTAAAAAGTAAAATTTCTTAACGTAGGCTGAAGATATTCAAATAAAAAAAGCATACATTTACTTATTTAAAAATCGTACCTCGTAAGAATCAAAAACGTACGATACACAGTAGGAAAATGTAAAACTGACTACAAACTACATACACATCTCTCTCTCTCTCTCTTCTTTAATTTTGCTTGGCGTGTATACGCGAGTGGAATTATTTCCAGAACAAACTCGATCCATGCACGAATGGGATATTTTGCATTCTTCATTCTTCCCAATTTCCATTCTTTCCCATGGCAGCAGCACACCAGCAGTCACACTACTAAAAGACCGTTTCCGTAAACTTTGCTTTTACTTACGAGATTCGCATTTGAAATCACCTCCGTCTTTTATTTTAGAATAAGTTGTTGAAGGGCATTGTTAATGAGACATCAATAAGCACCGTTGGACATTCTTTGAAACCTTCCATTAGCATTAAAACTATGCTTATCCTGTATTCGAGAACTCCGGAGACGATGGTCAATTAGCTATGAAGTTAGAGTGCGTGTGAACAGAATGTGTGATAGGAAGGAAAGCAAGAGCCGATTAATCTAACACGCAATAAAGGTACTCCATTCTCCATTAACCTGCGGGTAAAAGAAAAGAGATAGTAATTCTTTGGGGAGTAAAACTTTTGCCAAAAATTTTCCCATTATCTCTATTTTCACAGTCACAATGGAGTAGAAAAACTTCACGTCTTCTTTGAATGTTGCTATCTTCCTAAACAGGGCGTTGACGTTGCACCGCTTCAGCAATTCTTACTGAATAATGAAGTCTCGAATTGACTCTAAGTGGGACGAAACTCATCCTGATAAAAAAAAAAAAACATCATCTTCAGTTCGTCTTGGAATATAAATTTTAAAGATTTATTTATTTTATTCTAGATTAATCTTTTTTTTTTTTTTTTTACAAATCGAAATTCATTTAGGAAAAATTGTTTTGTAATTTCGCTCTGACATTCTCTATCACGTTTTAGATATTTTAATTTTTTTTAAATCTTAATTTAAGAGAAATATAAATGTATTTCTCTATGTTTCATATACGTAAATATAGCTAAATTAAAATAAAATTATTCGCGAAAACTTATTTACTTAAATTCATTTTTTTTTTTATAAATTTTATTTCTATAAAAATAATTATTGAGTATCATACCAAATTCTCGTTAGAAATTAAAGCTTTAATGCATATTTATGTACATTTACATTATTTTATATAGAATACTTATTTTTTTTTTAATTAAAAATTAAATAAGATAAATATTTCGAAAATTAAACTTATTTATTTATTTATTTTTTAATCTGATAAGAAGAACGAGTAGTCTATATAGACTTATATAAAATTTCGGATAAATATATTTTCTTTTTATTTTTTTAAATTTCCAGTGGAAAAAAAAAGAAAAACGATGAAGTTAAAATTTGCCTTTTTCGACAAATTCCTTAGAATTTCAAATAAATCTGTCAAATGCAAGAAAAACACACAAATAAAAGGCAAAGAGAGAGAGAGAAATAGTTTCTTTCTTAGTATTTAAAAAAATAAAAATAAAAAAATAAGAGGGAAGAAAATTGCCAGAAAGTAAACTGGGATGGAAGGACGTTCCACAATACGCCTTGCCACCATTTGATGTCAGGTAAATGAGACTTCCTGACACTTTACAGACAAACTTGGCATGTGAGAAACTAAAGAGTGTCGCTTTTTCGATAGTAACAGTATTGCAGTTTTCGCAGTTGTATGTTGTATTCTTTGCCTTTTACCGTTTTTCTTGTAGCACAAGTGTTGGTTGTGATAAAAATTCCTTTCCGAAAACTTTCCTCCTATACTTTTTAGACAAGAAAATTACATTTAATCGACTTATATTTTTTCTAAGATGACTTTAATTGGTTTTCTCATTAAAACATCGATTTTCGATAACACGAATCTTCGACCTATTGTTCTCACTTTTTGGAAAGGAAAAAAAAAAAAATGTCATGTTCCATCTAAGAAGAAAAAAAATCGAGTTTTTTTTTTTTTTAACTTTATATCTAGTCTTACTCAGTTTCCCGAGGCGACGGTACGATAAGAACTTCATTTTTTTATGTCAAACTAAAATTCTTATCATAATTTTTTACGAAAGGCGACGGTACGATAAGAACTTCATTTTTTTTATGTCAAACTAAAATTCTTATCATAATTTTTTTACGAATTAAAAAAAAAGACAGTTACATCTCAATTTGTCCTATTAAAATAATTTAGGAATGGAATGTGCTCCCGAAAAAAATATATCGGAAAATTAATTAATCAATATCATTCACTCGAATTATTTTAACTTATATTTTTAGTTTTATTTATAATGTCATTATTTTACTGTTTTTCTCATGACACTGTCTCCTTATTATCCATTCTTTTACTACGCTTCTTTGAGACTCTCATTCCTCAGCTTTTATTGTCTATCCTTTGACTTTTATTCTTTTACTATCTCTCCCTTCATTATCAGCTTCCTCATAGTCCTTTTGCCATGTATTTATTTATTTTTTTCCTCACTGTTTTTCAAGCAAAGTTGTTTCGACTTATACAAGTCTTTTTGACCATGTCTTTCTGTCGGTTGCTTGATTATAATGGCTGTTACTTAATCTACCTGCAGTAGTAATAAGACCATACTTTCGATCTAAATTGGTTAAAGATCATTTTTGTTCTTATCTGATGTGAAGAATGATATTTATCAATGCAGATACATTCAACCAGGTATAGAAGCGCAGTGCGGCAGGAATATTGCTTGCAGGCACATCATACAACTTCATTGTTTGTTATCTCTTGATATATTCTATGAAATTCTCTCATTATCACTTCTAAAGATTACGTTTTTACATAATAAACATATTTTTTCTTCCTTATTATCGCTTGCATTAAATTTATACCAAACGTTGAAAAAGTTACCATTTTTAACGGCTTGTTTCATTACTTTTCTGCTCTTTTTTTTTAGCTGAAAACATTAATAACCAATATGTTCCCAAAATTTTTACAACTTTTCCCACTATTTTATAAATCTACAGTTAGTTTTTTTTTTTTTGGTAAATTAAGCGAATAAATTTTAAAACGTGTTTATTTTTATACATACTTCAATGATTATTTTCTAATTAAATTTATTCATTTATTTTTAAAAATATGTTCCTAATTATGAAGGAATAATTTCAAATAAGTTTATTATCTTTAATTAGGTAATTTATGAAAAATTAACAAGCTTTATTTTTCTTACCATATTAAAAAATGAGTATAGACATAAAAAAAAAGAAAAGAAAAACATTTTTCCACTTCCCAATTAACCAGCACAGCTGGGATACTTATAAGAATGTTAGAATGGAAAAAAAATTGTGAGGGGCAAAGAATACAGTGAACGAATTAATTTTTCTCTTTTTATATGTTAATTAAATTTTTTAATTAATTTGTTAAGTTAATAAAAAATTTTAACAAGATAAATAGCTTAATGTAAATTTGGAACTTTTATTCTTTAATAAAATAAATTCGAAAATAAAATAAAAAAAATACTGAATTAATAAATTTTCCTTCGTCAGAATGAAAGAAAAATTTTCTTTTAAACAAGTCGAAGATATTTTTTAATGGCGAAGAAAATCGTCTCAATTATTAAGATAATAATTCTATTTTTTCGTAAATATTCTCGACTATTTTTTTCTTTTAATTCATATTTTTACCAAGTAAAAACAATCGTTAATATTTTAAGCACGATTTGTTGTATCATTATAAAAAAATAAGTTCTTGATAACATATAATAGTCTGTAAATTAGTATGATACGTCTTATTTTCTTTATTTTCTCAAAGATTGCAGTGAATAAACCGACTCATCGAACTGTATAATATTCAACTACATAATTTATTTAATAATTTAAATTTTATATCTTTAAAATTTAAATAGAGATGGATCAGTAGAATGTCATACACTTAATAAGCACTTTCAGTAACCCTGTTTTATTAATGATCACTTATGACTAGAATAATTAAATAAATATTTATGGCATTATCAGTACGATTGTAATATTTAATCATAAATTTAAGTTAATTTAATAAATTTTAAATTAAAAATAACGTAGCGTAATCTCTTCATCAAATTTTTTTCGTATTTAAATTTTATGTTAATCTGAGAAAAACTTTGTACATAAAAATGTCTTTCTACATAAAAATTTTCTTAACGTAGACACACTAATTTATTATATACAAGCAAAGCTTTAATGATTATTTAAGTTAATTGTTCATTATTTTCTAATTTTGGTGGAGAAACACAGATTTTGCAATTGAATAGCATGTTCAAATAACAACGGCATTAATCTTCCTTTATATGCAAATTTCGCTTTGTTAAATATAAATTAGACCTACTAGTCCACTATCGATTCCTAAATTTGAAGTTAAATGATGTCTTCTATATCTTATCGATGTTTGAATTCAGTTCAAAAATTACACATTTTTCTTTCCTCCTTTGATGGAATAAGATAAAAAAAATATATATATATTTAAAATTATCAGTTAATTTTGCAATTTTCAGCAATTTTTTTTATTAAATAAATGCTTATTCCACTCTTTTCTTTAATGAAAAATTCGTCTTCAGCAATATCTGAAATTATTGCTGAAAGGTAACTCTATATAAAAATATTTTTCTTCGAAGGCTAGATATATTTTTTATTTTTTCAGAAAACTGAATATTTATCTCTTTCCAAGTAGTTGCTTTCA
Organism: Olivierus martensii; assembly: GCA_000484575.1. Taxonomy (NCBI): domain Eukaryota; kingdom Metazoa; phylum Arthropoda; class Arachnida; order Scorpiones; family Buthidae; genus Olivierus; species Olivierus martensii. The sequence continues at coordinate 30,984 of AYEL01085947.1, forward strand.
GCAATGTATATGTTTAGTTTCTTAATATTAAAAATATATATATATACATATATAACTTTTAAAAGACAGAAATATTGATAAATGAAAAAGTTCCTTATAAGTGCGGTTTTTGATAATCAACCTAGTTACGATTTTTTTCCATTAAAAATTTTTTTTTTTTCTTGTTTTAAATCTAAAAACATACTCTGAAATGAAGTATTAAGAGATGCAGATAAAAAAAAGAAAAGAAAAACATTTTTCCACTTCCCAATTAACCAGTACAGCTGGGATACTTATAAGAATGTTAGAATGGAAAAAAAAAATTGTGAGGGGCAAAGAATACAGTGAACGAATTAATTTTTCTCTTTTTATATGTACCGAACCACAAGATATTTTGAATATTTCTGTTGTTTGCCAAATTCGAAGTTCTAAAATAAACATATTATATCAATAAACTTTAAAAAAATAATAAATTGTAGCAAAATATCACACACACTACTGTATTTCCGATATAAAGTTGCGAAAACATGTGCAAAATTTATTAAATTATACTTATATAATGTAAATATTTGCAAAAGCGTTTTGAATATTTAATTATAACGACAAATCTTTAGCTTCTTCTTTTGTTTTACTTTGGGGGAAAAATTATTGGAGGTCATATATTTAATTAAATATTTTTCTTTACGAAATATTCAGTTTTATATTCTTGATATAAATTAATTTCTTAAAATTGTTTAAGTTATTAATTTAAATATAGAATGATTACTGAATATGAGCAAGAAGTTTATTTTGATAAACTTATTATATATTAATGCAACATAAAAATTTTTTCCTTCCATCATGATAATTATTTGCAAATTGCTTTAATTCATTTTTAATGCTTAATAGAATTTTTATATATATAAAATTCTATGTGGCTATGATAAAATTTCTACTATATAAGTGAAACATTTTTATAAGCTTAATAATTTATTTTACAAATAAACAAATTTTTTAAATAATCTCACATTAATGTCAGCTTATCAATCTTCATAAATATCAACATTTAAAACTTTCTTTTAAAGAAAGAAACATCAACAAGCATCAGAAATTTTATTTTATATTCTGGGATGCATAAATAAACATAAATTTTAACTAGAGTGCAAAATAAGAAACATCATTCCATAATCATTCATGTTAAAAGCATTAATTTATGATGCTTTTATATGTCTATTTTAATCTTATTTATATTTATTTTTATTATTAGTTTATCCAGCAATCTAATCTGAAATTTATAAAAGACATTTAAATGAACAAATATGTAGATAACTGCAGATTTATCCATGCAATCAGTAATCACATATCTCCGACGTGCTTCTTGCAACGTTGGCAAATGTCAGCTGATGTGACAGAATTTACAAAAAATCTCTTCGTTTTGGATTCATCTAACAGATTAAATCATTATCTTGAATTTTATTTAGAATTTTTGAAGTTGAAACTGCCTTTCTTACGCTTTAAAAACAATCGTTGAATTTTGTGATTATTGAAAATCAATAACAATTTATCACTTGATTTGTTCTTCTAATATTTAATTATAGAATTTATTCTATTGAATTAGTAGAGATAAAAATGTCTAATTTTTATCGAAAAAAAATATATTTTTATCATTAATATCATTCCGTTAATGAAGAATGAAAGTTATTTAAAGCAGTAAAATCATATCAAACGTATAATGCAGATTTTGTTATAATGATGTAAACTACTTTGTACAAAATGAACAAATGCTCTCGAGTACTAAACCCTTTCGAGTTTTAATTAAAATATTATATGCTAATTAATTAAAATGGTAAAATAAATGTACAAATTTAAACGTTTAAATGACTATTCTCTTCTTGTAATAAATGTTAAAGTCATTCCCAAATTCCCTTATACACCGACTTGAATTATTTCTAAAAATTAATTATTACATCTTTGCTAACTTATTATTTACTAGATTATTATTATTTTTTATTTTGTAGCATTTGAAATTAATATTTTTATATGCTAGTAGAATATTTTTTTCATTTTACGATTCATCTGATTGAAGCATATATACCTCCTCTATTTGGTAGAAAAATTGCATAAAGATTGGTCGTGATCACATTCTACTCTTTCAGTTAGTAAAAATATAAATATTGATGATATTTGCTTAAAAATATTATAACAAATGCTCGATTTGAAACATCGTTATTAATAAAAAATAATAATAATTTTAACATAATAATAAAAGATGATATAATTGTAAACTATGGATTATCAGATTATATTATAATAATCGATTTACACATCTGCTGAAGGATATAAACATTTCCAAACTCGTAATACTTCGTTTAAATGTTAAAACAGGATGTTAAAACAGTTTAGCAGCTTGCAAACCAAATAGTTCTTGAGAATATAGAGTTTAATATTGAAATTGTTGCTTTTAGAGCATTTTAAACACAATTTTTATACCATTTAAACCATTTAATCTGCAAATAATCCGCAAGTAAGATGTATCCGACTTGTAGAACGTCTTGTAAAATTTGTATCATTTACTAACTTTTAATTATCCTAATTCCTGTAAGTAATTATCCATATGTCAATACTTTGTTATTGTAATTAATCATGCTAACGTAGGCCTGTATGATATAAAATAATCTATAAATTATTTTGCTACTTAACGGTTTCATATTAATTGAACTCGGGAAAATTTTCACTAAAATTCGATAAATTTTCCTTAATATTATATTATGCACTTTCATCAAAACATAAAATTAAAGGCAATTAAGAAAAAAAAAAATTATAATTACTTTTATAAATTAATTTCCGTATTCTGCAGTGATGATGTCAAATTTTTCACTGTATTTTAAGAAAATGGAGAGAAAAATAGAACATAAAATTAAAGGCAATTAAGAAAAAAAAAATTATAATTACTTTTATAAATTAATTTCCATATTCTGCAGTGATGATGTCAAATTTTTCACTGTATTTTAAGAAAATGGAGAGAAAAATAAACTATTATTCTCTTAGAAACTAAATAATGAAGCTTTTATAGATTCAATTCAAAACATTCATCATTCAATTTTTGCTGTATGTCCGTAAATAAGTTTCGGCAACTAGCAGATACCCTTAACAACTTCTTTAATTTTATTATAAAAGTGAGAATAATTATTTTTAACATCTGAAAGGAAAAGTAATTGTATTAGCCATATCTGAGAAGAATCATCCTTTTGTTCGTTGCTAGAACAGGCGCTGAGTAAAGTAAAAGTAAAGCAGCAGCATCGTAAAAATATATTCTTTCCATTCTGTTTAATGCATCTGTGAAGTATGATGACATTTCATGACCCAAAAAAAAAACTAACATAAATGGCTAAATGTTAGATTAAATAAAAAATATTGTAAAATGAAACTTAATTTATGAAAAATATGTTTAAAAAAAATGCATAGTGGTTTGTTTCTTAAGAAATTTTCTCTTTAAAATATAGTTTCTTCTTCTTATAATTTTATCATATTTATAATATAATAAAACATTATTTTAAACGCTTTTAGGCCGTTTTGTTTGGTTATTGTGGATAAATCTGATAAAATATTTATTAAACAGTATAATTATACTGTTTAATATTGATGTCAGTAGTCACCACACCAAGAAACACAGAGTTGCCAGAAACTTTTGTGGCAAAGTAGCAAGGAAAACAATAGCAAATAGTAGCATGGCAAAATATATATACATGATGATTCAAAAAGGTTGTGACATGTAGAGGATAAAATTCTGAGTATAAAAGTCTAGTCGCGTTTTTTTATTTGAGGCTTGGTTTAAAAGATGTAACGCGTAAAAGTTTTGTGACGTCATTTCCGGTTTAGTCAAAAACTCTAAAATCATCTATAAATTTTAACTACTTAAAAACTATCCTAAAAAATTAGAGCATCGAGAACAGATTGTTTATTAAAATAGCGACCGATATTTAAATGAAACGTAATTGTTTTACAAACGTAGCATTTGTTTTCGAACATAGCAATTTAACGTTCAAAAATGATCATGATAGAAAATGAATCTACGTTTGTAAAAGCAAACGTAGTACTTTTTACTTGTGATCATCAGTTAACACATGGTGCAGAGTTGCTACTTGCCAGTTGCAGCATGTTAGTAATAGATTCCATTTATTGAGGAGAAAGTATTTAAATAATACACGAAAAAATATCTAGAAATGGTAACTACATAAGTAGACAACTACGGAGTGAAGTAAATTTATTTGTCCAAATCAAGAATGAATTTTTTTTAATGTATGATAGAAAGTAGCGAAAAATAGCATAGTTATCACATGGAATAGCATAAAATCCGCAAAGTAGCGAAGCTTAAATTTTAGTAGCGCATGGTTTCAAAAAGTAGCAAAATTCGCGAAAACTAGCGCGATCTGGCAACGTTGCCCAAACATCACACTCACCAATTAACCGTTATAGTCTGTTGTTCTGGATATTTCTACACAAAAGAAAAATAGTCCCTGTTAATTAAATTTAGTATTAATGTTTTAAAATATAAAAATGATATAAAATCATATAATTTGTTGTTTTAGGAAATAAAATATCGAAATATTATTGAAATTATATAAAAATATTCCTGTTTTATAATCGCGAGACGAAATATTTGTTCTTGTTTCTATTATAGTTATTTGAAATAATAGCTATGTATTTAATAATATTTTTGAACTACAGTTTGTGATATTAATTTAAGCTATTTTCCACAATGTTTTCTATAATAAGTACGAATAAAATAAACAAGACATATTTTTATTATTTGCTAAAACTACTGTACTAAAAAGTATTAAAAATAAAGCTAACTTCATAAAATAAATTTAGGAAGGTCGTCATAAATATTCCGTAAATCTATATCTCTCAAAACAACACTGGAGATGTGTTTGTTTGTTGCATGTGTATTTATTTACAAATCGCGTATGAATATAAGGCTATCATTGGTGGTTCGGCTGTCAGCTTATCTTGAAACAGACTATAGTGGTACGAGAATAGCAACCAATGAACTTTGATAGCTCACAGAAAGATGCAAATAAGAGCAGGTCTATCACAAGGTTTTGTACACTATCAAACTCAGTATACACAAAAATAAACAAATTTTCTGAAGAAGCATGCTAAAACATGCTTCTTTAGAAAATTGTCAGTTCACTGACAAAATATAAGTCAGCGATGTGGATGTATAATAATGTGCATACAAATTCGAAAGAATGAACATATGTAAATTATATATAAGAAACGAAAAATAAACGATTTGTCCGGCAAATAACCTGTATGTCCAGCATTTTGACTCATTGTGTCCAGAAAAAGAAGTGCTTGTACAGGATGCGGCAGTGAATCGGGTTATTTTAAAAATGTTATTGAGAGGAAATTATGAAATTTATTTGGGTATAACAAGTGGAATACAAAGTAGACATGAAAGCATTTACGTATGTATTTACGAATGTAAGTCACCAAAATGAAAGCAAGAAAGGAAAATTATCGATGTCTTCACTTGGAGTTATCGGCCAATATTTTTTTGAAAATGAGAATGAAATGGCTGTAACTATTACGGAATCGCGTTACGTTAACATGTTAGAAAACTTCCTTGCTCCTGCGCTTGACCGTATGCCAGTCAACGACGAAACATTTTTCCAACAAGATAGGGCTACCTGCCAAACCACATATGCTTCCATGTCAGTTTTGCAGAACCTGTTTTTGGGAACATCCCATGACCGGCCAGATCACCCGATCTTTCGGCAAGTGATTTTATTCTTTGGGAGCTATCTAAAATCCCAAGTTTTCAAAGCTCCTGCACTCCACACAATTCCAGAACTGAAACGTCGCATTCAGGAAGAAGTTGCAAGAATTCTTCTGGATATGCTGCAAAGAATAATGGGTGAACTTAGCAAGAAACGTACTGAATGTGTACAGCGGAATGGCGGTCATCTGCAAGATGTCATTTTTGGACAGTAACTTTTTTGGTGCAACACTGTTTTCTTTATTTTATGCAACACTGCTTTCTGTTTTATGATTTACATTCACAGATAAGTAAATGCTTTCTGTCTACTATGTATTCCAACTTGTTACACTGGAATAAATTTCATCATTTCCTCTCAATAACGTTTTTAAAATGGCCGGAGTCATTGCCACACCCTGTACAATAAAAGAAAATATGCTTACAGGCATTTTAGAATTTAATGATATTGTATTAATGCAGGTTTGAAAACTTTGTTGCTTACAAAAAGTAGAAAAATTTATAATAAAGATATGGTCATAAATCAGATTAGAAATACTTGTTCATAAATTAATAATAATGCTTCAGAATGAAGAAAACACTACTAGATGGGGTAATTATTAGTTAATCTCATTCGAATGTCCAAAGAGAAAATTTTATATTGACAGGAATACCAAATGTAGAACAACAATCAGGATATCCCTGGATCAGCTTTGTGTAATGGTCATAATTTGTATCATTTAAGAGGTCCTCTTCAAATGCATTTAATTGTTTTTTAATCAAGTACGAGATTCTCTGTAATATAAGGCCTTAAGCCAGTGGTTCTCAACCACTGTGCCGCGACACACTAGTGTGCCGCTAAACCTTCGAAGGTGTGCTGCGAAAAATTAAGAATGAATTGTATTTATGTAATTATATAATGCTTATATATTAAGAGTGAAACATGATTGGTTGGATATCCCTTTTGCAGTCGAACTACTATACCGATTCCTATAAATATGGTATCGTTAGAAAAATCTACCCCTGGAATTTTTGCGACAGTTAAAATTTTTTGTCGTTATTCAAAATTTAAAAGTTAAAGAATAAAAATTAAAATTATAAGTTTCTTTTTTAAAAAAGACAAAACACGCAGGTGGCGTTATAACTTAATAAAGGCCGCCATTTAAAGATTTCGTGTAAGAATATTTCTATAACCTGAATGTAATAAATAAGAATAAATACAATAATTTGTTAATAAAAGTTCGCTGTTAAATCTAAATTATTATTTAAAATACTTAGGTGTGCCGCCAAAATTTAAAATATTAAAATGTGTTCATCAATAGAAAAAAGTTGAGAACCACTGCCTTAAGCAATATCTTGTCTATCTTATATGTAAAATTGATCTGAGATTTTCAAAAGTACTGTCGCCTCATACAGAATGGAATATAATAATAATAGCTAACTCAAAAATCATAGCTGAAATATCAAAAATCTAAAACCATTAATCCAAAAATAGAGAAAAATGCACTAAGGACTGATTATCGTGAACCTGTTGTAAGATGCAGAACACTTCGAAAGTTAACAGAAAAAAAAGGCTAGTGTTTGCTAAAAAAACATTTGGGGGAAATTTCGAGAATTTTAGAATAAAGCCATCTGGAATGATGAAAGTAAATGTTTTTCCTCGTGGAAATAATATCGCTTTCCACTCGATAGTAGTAAGCGACGGTATTTCATTTCCCACTATGGTCCATCCACAGCCGTCAGATGGAGTACGAGTTACAATAAGCGGCCGGACCCAGAGTGTCGCTAGATAACACTGCTCCACTTTAAGGGAGTGATCGCAACAAGAAATTTGGACGCCATTTTGGTTACAAAACGCCAGCTTAACACTTGCTTTAGTTAAAGTCACTCTATGCTCCTATAGAAAAGTATGGACATGATCTTGAATGCCGTATTGTTTTTTTTTTTTTTGTTAACAGATGACGCCTTACAATCCGCAATTTTGTAGTGTAACTGCGTTATTTCTTCAACAATAAAAATTTGTCAAAAAATTTGCATAACATTTGTGTAAAGTACTGAAAACTAATAAAAACCAATCATTTTCTAACTTTCAGTCGTGTTTTCTATTGAAAAATAACAGTTAAAACCTAACTTGAAACAACAATACATCAGTCAAATATACTAGCGCCTGTAGAGAACGCCGGTAAATAGTAAATCTAAAGTCACTCTATGCTCCTATAGAGAAGTATGGACATGACCTTGAATGCCGCCATGTTTGAAACATCTAGTCTAATGCCAAGCTTAGATATAGGCACAGATTCAAAACAGAATTCCCTTTTTCCCGCTATATTATACATAATTAAAATTTATGGTAATAATCATACTGGTTACTCAGAATTATTTATTATTGTATAAAAAAATAATAATAAATGCCGGATAAAAAATTCTAAATACACACTGTTTTATAAGTTAATGGTATTTAGATATGGTAGGAAAAAATACAATGTTACCCTTAGTGCTAAGGAAACAGACTACCAAATTTTCATGCTAGAAATTACACTGTATAAATTATTTAA
>AYEL01085949.1:0-58148 GCA_000484575.1 Olivierus martensii
TGAGAGCTAAAATGCTGCGATGTTTCCTTTAAATATTTTTTATAAATTAATTTATGCCATTTTTTAAGCTAATTTTTTCTAAATTTCCTTTTGACAGGATAAATAAAATATTAATAATAAAATAAACACGATGAATTATTTTTATATTTTTTTAATTAAGGATAAATAAAGATTTCACTATTCGTACGAATAACCATGAGAGTCACTGTACATTTGTCCTTCAGACACACTACATTGTGGTTTGGGAAATGTGTGTGTGTGTGTGTGTATATATATATATATACCATGAGTTTTTCTTGAAACCGAACACACTGAATTTTGGCATCGATATTTTTTTTTTATATTTGCTCAGGGAGTTTAAAATTTATAAAAATATTTAAAAAATAAAGAATTTCTGAATTTATTATTAATTTAATAATTCGATAAACTGTAAAAAATTTATAGTGTTGTATAGAATATTTATTTTTTTTTATACAATTTTGTGTATTGTTAGCTTTCAGAAAATATTCAAACTAGCTTATTTCTGTAACTATTGTAACTATTCTTCATATTTTTAGTCAGCTTTTCTGTTAAAAAAAAAAAAAAATGCTTTTGTTACAGATTAAAAATAAGTGTGGAAAATATGTCAAATAGTTCTTTGACATATTTTTGTCTTGTTTTTTTTAATGTTATATAGTTCATAGTATGATCAACCTTTCATATTTTATTCTCTTTTAATAGAATTTTTTTATACTTGACATAAAATCTTTCCATTGATTACATATTCGTCATGTTATTTTTGGTAGATTTTTATGCGAAAGTATGCAAGGAAAATCATACTTTAAAAATATTTTCTAATCTTTATAATTAATTCTGTTATTTCAAAAAGAATAAAATTAATTAATTTAGAATAAAAACCATTTTTTTTAAAGAAAAGGGATTTTCGAATAAAAATTAATTACCAATTAAAGTTAGGGAAGAAAGAATCCTTTAATTGTAATTAACGCCGGGGATTTACAATTGCAAGACGAACTAATTTCCAGATGAATTTTTGGAAGTATTAAAACATAATTTTTTCTTTTTTTTTTTTTTTAATTTATTTAAAACCATAAATGTAATTCTTTAAATACAATTTAATTAATTTTTATTGAAATGTTTTCTTAAGTTCATTACTTGTAATTTATTAAATTTTATTCTACCAGAAAAGATAACACGACGAATTCAGTCTTTGATGTTATCTTATTCTTTGTTTTCGTTTCGTTCTGTAAATATTGAAGAAAGAAACATCATCTTTCAAGTGAAAATTTATATTGCGATATATTTTAATATGAAAAATACGTTCGATATTGAAAACCTTTGGAAATAACTGTATTAGCAATAATAATCGTTTATGTGCACAAGCTCAGTTTATTGGAATGCAATGTATTAGATGGTTTCAAACTGTGGAATTTAATTTTAAACATCTCAAACTCAAATTATAAACTGAAAATAATTATAAAACTAAATTTTAGAGAAATATAACAAAATTCTAATTATTTGTGACGTATTCGACGTAACTTCTTCTTACCTAAAGAAAGTCTTACGTTTTATATAATTTTCTTCATCTTCTTTTCGCAATAAAATGCCACTCTGTGAATTTTTCATAACTTTAGTAAACATAAAATGATTTTATCTCAATCTTTAGTATCCAGAAATATATATAATTGCCTTATTTCAGTACAAAAGTTGTCATACTTACGCGATTAATTCATTGGGAAATTTTCCGAATAAATTGAAAATCGCGTTAAATCCAACAATGCTTAGATTCGATATATACAAATATATGCGCATTGATAAGAGGAATGATTAAGTGGAAATAATGAGCACATAGGTGTGAAAATTTAAGATCATGAATTCCATTTTTGCAAAAAACAAAGTAAACTGTTCAATGAACTTATATATTTTATACTCGTTTTATAGAAATTCAGTATAAATAAAATTTTAACACGCGAATTTTCTTTAATTGCAAACCGAAAATTTAGTGAAATTCGTCTAATATATTATTTTCGTAACGCGCGGATTTCTTTATGCAAGTGTTCAAGAAGTTACAATCTATCTCTAAAACTAATAGGAATACAGGAAAATGGGGTTAAGACAACAAAATAGCTTTATTTCAAAGTAAGTGCCTCACAAAAGTAGGGATGTTCAGTAAGCAGTCTCCACATGGCGACCGTCGATACCTCTAGAGCTCAAAGCGATGCAGCATTGATCACAGAAGAACGAGTAGGTCTATTTGTGGTAACAAGCAAGATCAAAGATGCGAAATTCACGGAAATTAGAGCTAATTTTGGAAGGAAGTTTCATAAGACAGATCCAACAGACAAGGCTAACCATGAATTAGAGATGAAATTTCAACAAAACGTTGCAGATACCGACCGTCGCTATGTGGAACTGCTCACTGAACATCCCTACTTTTGTGTGGCATTTACCTTAAAATAAAGCTATTTTGTTGTCTTAACCCCGTTTTCCTGTATTCCCATTAGTTTTCCAAATAGCTAGTTACTTTTGGGACACCGTATTTTTACAACTACTAATCCCCTTCTAAAATTTAAATTAAAACTTTCATTTTTCTTTATTTTTATATTTCTTTATGACACCTTAAGTTCCAGACTGATGCCATTATACGAAAATGTCCATAAGTCGAAGCACTATCTTTTTTTCACTTATCAATGCATGTAATGCACTGCAATTGTCATATATGTACATAACTAAAAAAAATACTGTAGACCTTATTTTGAAAAAAATAAACATTTTTTTTTTTTTTCAAAAATTTACTGCTGAAGAGCTAGCTATAACTCCAAATTAAACAATGAAAACTTTGGGAAACCTGTGTGTACATCCGAAGCTCCATAAGTCGAGGATCCATAATTCGGAGTATGCTATATCTATCTCTAAATTCTTATAAAAATGGTTCTATTGTATACTGATATTGTATTTGAATACTTTGCTTGTAGCAGAGGTTCTTTAACATTTTGATAACTCCAGACCCCCAATGGATTATCCAATTTACTATACTTTAGATATGGATAGCTAGGAAGAGAACATGAAATAAAATCATAAGCATTGCTAACTTTATAAGTTAATACATTAAATAAAATAAATACCAGTAACCAGAGATCGAGTCCCATACCCCAAGGAGTATGGATATCCCAGGTTAAGAATCCCTAATTTAATGAAAACTTCTTACAAAAATTTAATTCTGTCTTTTCACATAAATAAATATTCTAAATTAGAATATTTTTTAAATAAATTTTAATACATATTTTCACAGTAAAACTTTTTAAATAATCGGTTATAAAGCGATTTTTTCGTTTCAATATAATAATAAAAAATAAAAAATAAAAATTATGTACCATATATTAATTTTTTAAGGATTCAGAATTTTGTTAATATTGTATTAATCGACGAAAATAATTACGTAAATTTTTTTTTTATTATAATAATATTAACTAGTATAATTAATTTTACACATATATCGAATTGATAAATGCACTAACGTTTTGCATACGGTTCGGGAAGCATTTAAAGTTTGCAGAAATTTATAAAAATCTAAAAATCCTCTTTTCAATCAAAAAAATTTTTATAAAGAGGAAAAAAAAAAAAATAAATTTCTAAAGAATTTCCAGTGTTAAATGCAATATTTTGTCTGTGACCATCGTAGTGTAAAAAGGCATTTGCCTTTTCTTTAATGCAGACTTGTCATCTTCTTTACATCTGATAATTTATCTCATTCTGTCAATATAATTGATTTCTTATTCAGTTACCGTAATCTAAGCTTACTATTTGATTTTTCTGACACTCTGTTCTTTTTATATTTCTTGCAGCTATTCACATAATGTCTTAAGTTACATTAACATCTTTTTAGCTCTAAATTCTTTCACTTTGATTAAATTTAAAATTTCTTTCTCGGTTTTAACTTTAATAAATCAATTTTTATATAAGAAAGTAAAAGTATCTCGAATGAGAGTATTAGTCTTTCCAATTAAACTCCTATTATTTTTCTTTTCTTCTTTTTCTTTCGACATAAAAATTTCCTGTTTCAAATCTTTCGGAGGAAATAAAGAATTTCACACTCGTATTACTCAAAAAAAAAAATTAATTGTAATTTGAGTTGCGATTTTTTAAAAATAAAGGCAAAAATAAAAGAGGAAAAAAAAAAAATGGAAGTTTACTGAACAATATTGTCATAAAATGTGTATATAAAGAAATTCTCACGTTATAAAAATATTGCAACACTCAAATTTCTTTAATTCAAGTTCTAATTAAAGAAATTCACGGGTTATAATTACAAAAACATTAAATTTGATATACAAACTCATAACTTCAACTGAACAAAAACCGTGAATTCTCCATGAACTTATGGAACTTCTTGAAGAACTCGAGATTCTTCTTTAAAAGTTAAGTAGAAACTTACAGTTCTTTTTTTTTCATTTTTAAGAAGGAAAATAACTTTAACTGAAAATAAGATTCTAGTTATTTTTTTACTGCTTTAAATATAAAAAATAAAAATAAAATAAAATAGCAATTAATTAATTTCGAAATGAATAAAGTAATTTTAATGAATGAAAGCATAAATAAATGTTATTAAAATGACACATGGTATAAAAATAATTAAAAAAAATTCGAATATTGTATACTGTTTAAATATTTTTCTTTTGATTTGTTAAAATTTAAAAAGGAAAAAAATTATTTAAATTTTATCAATTTAAACATACGTATACGTTCTAGAGCGATAAAGTCGTTGGCATTTCAACAACTTCGAGCAGTTTAAATTAATTATCTGCTATTAAATTAGAGAAAAAAAAAAACACGCTATTCCGAATTTAAATATAGCAAAGTAGATTTGAAATTTGCATAGCTATGTAAAATTTAAATTTACGACGTACCAATCTGAACTTGATAAAAGTAGTTTGCAGAGAAACAGTTTTCCAGGTTGTGCCTAGACAATAAACATTAACTCACCTATTTTTCATCAAGAGATTGTTGTATTTTCACTATCGATCGACTAGAGAGACTAAATTCAACACTTTTATTTTCTTTCTAACCTATTTTTTGTTCACTTTTTCTATTACGAAATCTATTTATCGTATCGAGTTGTATAATGCAGATTCGTAAAATTTATTTTTTCTTATAATATTATTATTATTATTATTATTATTAACTTCCAGTTTTAACAATAAAATTCTATTTTTATATATTTATTTTTTAAGAAAATTAATGTTTAAGATGGAAACGAACGTTATGACACTTTTTCACAGTCTTTTTTTACAACTGAATACTAAAAGCTCGACGTTGTTTTCGATATTCCGTTTTTAATTTTGTAGAAAAGTCGATGCTGGTAAGTAAAAGTTATTCAGAAAACTACTCAATAAATCTTTCGACTACAATTATACTATCTTGGAAATTTAAGAATGAATTTATGACTTTCTTGCTCATAAGTTTAATGGATGACGAAATCAATTTTTCCTTCACAATAATTAATTCCCTTTGGTTTTCTTTTACAAAACAGAACATTATTTATTTCTAAAAGTAAATTATCATCAAGGCATACGCAAAAGTTCTCCTCTGACAGTTAATTACAATGAATTTCTTTTGATGATAAATGATTATTATATATTTTTTTTTCCTCTTTCTTTATTGCAATAGGTTAATAGGAAAGTGCTCGAAAAGATTTATCTAATTTTTCGATAATTGTAACGTTGTCGACATTTTCTGTAAACTTTATTCTAAAGAGAATGTTAACAAAACTTTATATCTCATTTTTCAAGTAGTTGTTGCATTTATAATCTTATTTTCCACAATTTTTTTTTTTTTCTTTCTTTTCTAACATTTGATACCCTTGCATTTCTTTCTCGAGTGAACAATTCGTGTCCTTACTTTTGTTCTAGAGGATCCATTTATGACTTAATTGAGTTACTGATATATAATTTAGCAAGATATTAACTTGTATATCAGCTCCAGTAACTTTTTTCTGAAGATTCTATAATATTTAATAGGTTTATATTCAATTTTTATGAAGTAAGAAAAGTGTACTTTATGAGTTCTATCCGTCGTATCGAATATCTTTATATAATAAGCTTTTTTTTTTTTTTCCTTTAAATATTTAAATATTAAAAATTGTTTATTTCCGTTACCTACTTTTTGATCCATTTTAATCTCTCCTATTTTAAAGATTATATATTTAGAGAGAGATTTCTAAAATGTATAATGCTCATTTTCCATGCATGAGAGCGTGACATGTAAAGTAGAACTTGGTGTAATTGTTTTAGAACGTAGGAAGCCGAAATTTCCTGAAGTGTATCGTTTAGGAAGTGAAACTACTCTCTCTCTTTTTTTTTTACTGGAAATCCGAATAAAACTGGAAAAGACACGCAACGTTATCAGGAATTTAAAACGGAAGCAATTCAATGGTGCATGTTGATCTCCTGATTACAATGTAACAATTGGTCTACGTTAAAACTTTTTTTTTTTGTTTCCTTTTAAAGCGATTCCTAGATTTAAACAATTTCATTACTGTTAGTTTTTTTTAAATATATATAATTAACTTTATTATTTTAATAGAAAATTCGAATTTACGTCACGTTATCACGCAGAAATCGATTTTTTTTTTTTTATTAAGGCTTGTTTTGTATTAAAACTCGTACTCGTGGAAAGATTTTTTAGATCTTGTTATGAATTCAAAATTTTATTATGCACAATATATTTTGCATTTAAAAATTAATTAATTTTTGAGCTTGATAACCTGAACTTTAAAATAAAATTTTAATAATTTCCTGTTGCTCAAATACATAAAAATTTAGATAACAGACTTCTTACATGAATTAGTGACATAAAAATTATTTTAATTATGTTTATAAATCTAACTTTATATTCTTTCCCATTATTACTTGTTATGTTCCCCTTAATATAAAATTTCGACATAAAAATGCACTGATATTATCGGAAAAATAATAATTTTTAAGATGTTATCTAACGAATTTCTTTTAACTCTCCTTAAAGATATGCTGCCGTGTTATTAAATTTTAAAAAGTTAATTACTTCTCATATTAATTATTGCTGCAAAGCATAACTATTTAAACTGTTATTTTTACTACTTCTACTATTACTGCTACGACATTAATACTTTTTAAACTTAAAAGAAAAATGAATTCTCTCCAACTATGAATGATAATTAAGCAAAAGATAAAAAGGTAATTTATGAATATATTTTCCTCTCAAGTAAAGTCATTACATTAATGTCATTCTTGCTCTTCTTTCATAAGAAACTTTTTCTTTTTGCATTAGATAGTTTCCATTACCTGAAATTTTTTATGGACCAGTAAAAAAATTCAGTAATAGAAAATAACATAAGTGAATTAATGAAAAATATTATATACTTTTTTTTTACTTAAATTAAAAAAAAATAACATTCTTACTCGGACTTATCTAGAAATAGAAGCAATTCATGAATATAGTCGAATGTTTACGGGATTTTCACCTAGATCAAAAGTCTCCTTCTAAACTAATGATCTTTAATTAACCTATTAAGTACTCTCAGGATGGTTTGATGTGTTTTTTTTTTTTTATTTCTGAAACTAACCATGCATATTATTGTACCAGATACAGTTTACAGGACAAGAATGATAAGGAACAAAAATTTATTTTATATCCCTTAAAAATGTAATTTTCTTGTAGGATTATTTTACGAATGCAAATAGTCATTTCACGAATAAAATCTGATTAAATTGCTAATCTTATTTTTATGCTTTTTAAACATTTTAGGCCATTCCTGCGAACACAATTTTTTTTTTTCTGGTGAACTTTCGAAATGATTCGTAAATCTTTCTTAATTTTTTTTTTTTTAATAAATTCTTACTTATTAACATTAAACATTTTTTTCTAATAAATAATTATTATTTTATTTCGATATCGATCAATTTTTTTAATATTTAATACAGCATAAGAGAAAAATTAAATCGCTCAATTCTTTTGATTGATCGATCGACTAAAAATTTGTAAGAACAAATTTTAAACTGTAAAAGTTTAATATAAATATTTATGTTTTGCTGTCAATTAAATTCAGATTTTTCTTATTAAAAATAAAGCTTTCTTAAATTTATTATTGATGAAGCAACTTATCTTAATTCATATTACCTTACACCAATAATTGCATACAAAATTAATTGCTCAGGACAAACTCATTGATTATCCTGCGCTGCACCTATTGATATTCAATCATTAATATTTACTTATTCGTAAATTAATAAATGTTCCTTCTCCCTTTAATCTGTTATAAATGATTTATAGTATCCCTGTTCTCGGTAGATTATGTTCTATTGTTGTAAGTTAAACTGTAGAACTAAGTAAAACTAAAATTTAAAAAGTAAGAAAAATGTAAAGTTATAATAATAATTTTGAAACATATTTTATACTTTAATCATCTGTGCATAATTTAATTTTATTCAATTATTATTATTATTATTATATTTAATTGTTCTCGAAAATGTTTGTCCTCCTCTGGTATCACATAATTTAATTTTATTCAATTATTATTATTATTATTATTATATTTAATTGTTCTCGAAAATGTTTGTCCTCCTCTGGTATCTCGATCATTTATCGAAAATATTCTGACAATGACTAACAGTTTACGCTCTGCAAATTGTTTTATAGCCATTGTCTCTCTCTAAGAAAGATTTATAGTGAAAAATTAACAAGTTGCCAAAGTGCAGCTAGATGTAAAAAGATTAAAAATTAATAACTCCGAAGCAAAAAAAAAAAAAGAACGATTTTTCAGGAGGAGGAAGATTACTCTACTGGTCAAGATTTTAATTAGCATCCATCCCATTATACCATTTCTAATTTAGCTATTGTAAAAATTTAAAGTGGAAAGCAAATTTTTTTTTTTTTTTGCATTAAGAAATCGATTCTCGGTCTAAATACAACTTTCGATTATTTTACTGCATCTTGTTTAATTACGCGAATTTTATTTTGTTAATCTGAGGAATGATTCGATTCGGATATGAATGAAAATATTGCATAATTCTAACTCTAATCGACAAAAAATCGGATTTCTTTATTAAGAGAGAATCGAGCAATCTTCTGGTGTGAAATTTTTGCACATTTTTCTTCTCAGATTAACGTTTTATAAATTGAAAACAGATTAAATCAGCTCAAATTTTGCAAACTTTCTTCTCACTTGAAATCATTGCGAAACCCTTCTAAACACCCATAAATAGATTAAAAATTTCTATATTTATTAATCCTATATTTAATGATTTACGTCATCTATGTTGTTGAAAATGTAAGCAGACTATATTCAGAAAATAAATCGGTAGAGAAAAATATTTTTTTCTTATTAAAATAATAAAATTAGCAATTTTTTGGTGCAACAATTAGGAAGTTAAAATATCGTATGATCAAAGTAGAGGACAATATTTTTCCATACAACTTAAGTTTTCGTGTAATGTCAGATAATTATGCAACCAATCTTCATTAGAATCCTTAACTATGTATAGGCCTACTTATCATTCTAATGTTAAACAGATACAAGCAATGATTTGTTAAACATTATATTAGCTTTTATCTCATTATCACTTGTTTTATGAATGTTAATTAAAAATAACACTGTTATCATCTTGATTGCTTAATTATCTTCCTAACTACTAAAAGTGCTTAGTCTTTATAAACTTTATTAAAACTAAAACTGTCGTAAGTTTTAAGAGTGCTCACGAGTTAATAACCAAGAAAGCTCTCTATTTTTGTTAATCTGTTAAATAATTAAAAATTCTTGACAATAATTTATTTATTTAAAAATTTAAGATATAAATTTATTTATTTTTTTTTTAAATTATAGTATAACAAATTTTCGTTATGATAAATTAACGTTCTTTAAAAATGATTCACGAACACTTTTAAAAATTACCTTCCTTCTATATATTAATAGAGAAAAATGCCGTTTTACAACTTTTACCGGAGTAATTACTGTTAATTATTGAAGTTCCTTTCTATTATATTTAAATGACAAGGAATAATGAGATCGTTTTCATAAACCATCATAAATTTTACACTAATATAGCTTCGCACAACTTTGTTGAGTATACATGTTTTGAAAGCGTGTCTGGTCTAGAGTGAAGGAAAATATTAACTGCCACGAAACTGCAATATGAATTTTCGTACTTAGAAAAGAATTTTTATCTCATATACAAAGTAGCCAAGTCTTCATAATCATAGACATTAAAACTTAAGCAAATTAGGAAAACATCGCATAATTATGGAGTGAATTACATTACAAATGCAGCATGAGCTGTAGTTGTGTAATAGGTATGAGTATTTAATGTCGAGTTATGTGCAATGTGTTCTATTTATGGTTACCGAATCTATCTTGTCTTAAAGTAAGAAGGTGTAACATACAGTAAGTAGTATACTAGGTGAAAAAAGTAAAGCTAAAGATGCTGCACACTATTATGCATCCTAAAGAGAAACAACACATTTATTCATATTATAAGATGGCACAAGCGTCATATGTTGTGTTCATCTTAATGCAATGATCATTAATGTCATTCATATACTGCAAACAAGCTCTGTAGTTTCAGTTATTGTTAGCAGCCTTTCCTGTGGGATATTTATGCTATCTTTCAAGTCGGATAATACGGTTTTCTATCTAATAAACACTGCCTTACAAACATTTTCAAGACCAAAAGCCCTATAAATTGAATCAGTGAACCAAAATTAAGGAAATGGCGCAGAAAATTGACTACTGTGTAACTTTACGAGTAATATTAAGAGAAAACTCAATTTTATATATAGTATTTCCTTATATAAACAGAAAAATCGATTATAACTATGTTAAAATAAGTGTAACTAATGTTATTACTTTTTCACAATTTGTGATTGCTTCGTATGTAGAAATATAACGAAACTCGTTGAAGTAAAATTACCAGGAAAACCTGTATAAACTATTATAAATAGGAGATATTTCGTGGCATTTCTATAATTGTATAATGTTGACCTTTTACATAATCAACAATTATAATATTCCATTTCCTAATTAGCAGAAATATCTTGTGTCAGCACAAAATATTTGAAAATCACATATCGTATATCCCATAACGAATCCATTGTAAACATATTATTCAGATTATATAAGCGCAACAAGATTTGTAGCACTCTGTGGAGAGCAGATTCCGGAATATTTAATTATGGCAAAATTGCTTTAATAATGCATCTTAATGTAATAGCGGATGCATTTTTTCAGAAAATTATACGATTTTTTACATAATTATGATAATTAAACGAAAATTATTTAATTCGGAAGATAATTTTATTAACTTACATAATCTTCTGTTTTGATATTAAGAAAAATGATAATAAGTAATTTTTGTATATGTTTCACAGTTAACTCTGAACGATTTTATGTCAACTATTGAATTTTATATTTATTTTTGTCGTTTCTACGTAAATTACAGTAATAATAATAACTGACATATAAACTAATTTAAAAAAAAAATATTAATATTAAATTTATATCAAAAAAGTAAACAGAATTGTATTGATGAGAATAAATTTAGATCTTCAGACTTACCAATTTGTACTTTTTGATACTTTAGAGTGAATTCAATTTATGTATCTGATTTAATATATAAAAATATGCATTAATTTTTATTACGAAATGCACTTAAATGTGATTTTTATGCATTATAATTGTTAAAATTATAGAATGATTTAATATAGATAATTAACAATTTAGAATATTTCTCAGAAAAAATCCATCCAGATAATCCATTATCAAAGCAATCTCTTGAGGTGTCCACAAAAGGCAAGATCATTCTGGTAAAATAATAAAAAATTGTATGTTTGCTCATAGTTAAATCTCTCCTTAGAGAATTTTATGAAGTACAGTTATACTGCTGATGAAATGTTTTATAAAAAAAAATAACAGTATTTCTTGTTTACTTGCATCTGAAAGAATTCACAAAATGTGTCGTTTCCACATTTGACTACAAAGTGACGAACTACTTATCGTTCATATTGCATGATATGAATGATAAGCAGTAATGCATAGTTTGAAAAAATATTTGTGAATGAAATTAATGTTGCTATGATCTATTTCTGAACAATTTTATGAATTATGGCTATAAAATTCAAATAAAAAAAAAAACTTGAATAATTGGGCAATTGCGTTCATAAATACCCAATTGTCCAAGTTTAATGATAATTGGGAAGTTGTAGACATAACTACTCAAACTATTCTATAAGCCTCTAAACTATAGATATAGCAATATATATATATATATATATATGTGATATCATGTAGCCTATGTTTGTAGAAACATATATGATATCTCATATCTAACATACGATACCGTGTGTATAAGATATCATATATGAAACATATATAGAATATCTTATACATAACATGTTTCTTCTATAAATATTCTCTCAAGTTATGTTATAGATTACATTATCATGAAATATAATTGATTAGCATTTCGTCATTTTGCAGCCAAACATGGAAACAATATTTTTATGAATTCTTTCAAATTCAAGTAATCAAGAAGCATTGTTAATCAACCATAAAAATTTTTTTATCAACAATACATAATCCTTCATAAAATTCTTTATATATTCTATCCATGCATACAATATCCTAACATAAATTGCTTGTTTTTCATTTTCTTTCCTTTCATGCAGATTTTAAAATATCAATTTTTATTGTAATATGATTTTTCATATTACAAGGCCAGTATTTCTCAAGATCTTCGCATGATATATGTTAGCAATGGCATATTGATAGACTGATAAACCATACATATTCAAGATGATGCACTAATTATAAATAAAGCATTATCAAGACATGAAATAATAACATAATCTATGATATCATATAATAATCTATAACAACAAATTTATACAAATGATTAAATCTTTTCGTAGAAATCGAAAAACAGTTTGCAGGAAGTTGGCTAGCAAGAAACTGCAAATTGAATGCACAAATGGCTACAAATTACCTGAATATAAATGACTCAAACGTAGTTGGTCGTGTGTCAAGCAGAATACATGATAAAGTTGAATGATTGATTAAAATCTACCATAGCTGATATATATTTGACGATAATTTTTCAATTTAATGGAAAACTAATTTAAAAAATTCGTAGAATAGTAGATGAAAATGGTTCTTAAGTTACGAACGATTAATAATAAAGATATAATATAAAAATTTTTTTTTTGCCGAAAATTAATATCAATTTATAAAAAAAAATTCGATATTAAAAATAATTATTTTATTCTGAGAAATCGCAAAAATTAGCAGAATTTTTAACAACTGAATTTTATAGACATTTATTTATAAATTTGATATCACGTTTAAATCACGTAGAAAAAATATTACCACGAAAATTTATTTTCTTGACACGTTTTAATGTTTCACTTAAAAATGTTCAATATCGATATTATTCGCATATCGGGTGATTTTCTAACTCGAGAAGACTGGCAATTTTGGTAAACGAAAAAAATTCGTTTATATATATATATTTATAATAACGATAATTTATATAACTTGAAACATTCTCACAAACACGAAAGAACCATTTTCAAATACCGATTTAATATAAAATATGTATGAAAGATTTTTTTCCTTTCACTATAACTGCAGCCCAATCCCTGAAGGATAGAAGCAACAAAGAAAGAGTAATCATTTCTGATCAGTTTCTTTCCTCCACGGCCTCTTTTTCTCTGACAAATCACTAGATCAACTCTGCTCAACATTCATAATATCCTATATAAGGTTCTATTCTTTACATTTGTAATAAGTCCATCCGTTAAAAAAAGAAGAAAAGAAAAAAAAGAAAAAAGCAATAGCACTCTCTAAGATTATATTTCCATCTTACGAATGCTACTCGAGTGAAATTTAGAAATGTTAAAAATTCTGAAAAAATTTTTAAGCACAAAAGTTTGGAAATAATTAATTAAAATCAGGATTAATTTCAGATTTTTTTCCTGAGGTTTTTGCGGTTACACAGAATTTTTGCAAGGATATTAAGGCAAACTGGCGTGACTCCAGCTACGTGAACGGAATATCGCGGATTTCGGTAGTATTAATCTTATTTTTCTGGAACTAAAGTTGATTTAAAAAGTTTTTCTTGTTGTTTTTATAATAAAAATAACTCCTTACCAAAATTCTATCATGTTATTTAAATTAAATAAATGACTCTCGAACAACCAAAAAAATTAAATTATATTATATTGATTTTTACATATTTTAAATAAAATGTTTTTGATAAAAAGATTTAATTAAGTAATTTAGTTGTAAACATATTTCTGAATCTAAAAGTAATAATTATGACATATATAGTTAACTTACATTATGCAGAAACGGTAGCAAAGTAGGTTAGTTTATTATATTTCGTGTGAGTTGAATTCTTGAAATATTGTTAAATGAAACTAAATTCTGCTGACAAAATTGGTAAAAATAATAATTATGACATATATAGTTAACTTACATTACGCAGAAACGGTAGCAAAGTAGGTTAGTTTATTATATTTCGTGCGAGTTGAATTCTTGAAATATTGTTAAATGAAACTAAATTCTGCTGACAAAATTGGTAAAATGTGTTGTTTCTGCTTAAAATCACTAGAAATTCCTGAGATAATAAACGATGAGATCAAAGAGTGGAAACTAGCTAATTCCCTTCAGGTATGTGCACACTAAACAAATTTTCATTATCACACTTGCGCTTCTCGTCTCTCTGCAGATCAATGGACATATATGATGTCAATATAAACAATTCTTATAAATATACCTGCATTAACGTTAACTGCTTCCTCGAAAAATTTAGATTAAATGGGGGGAAAAAATAAAATTTTATTAGTATATTCTCTAAAAACAGAATAACTTATTGATTAGTAATAATGAAAAGAAAAGAGGAAATTTAGCAAAGATTGAAAATTCGATTAAGTGTTGTAGGAAGAGTAAATGATAACTCTCTTTTTTTTTTTCCTAAAATCGATTTTTGGAAGAAACAATCAAGGGGGTTTTGAATATGCAAATCATCTAAAATAATTTAGGAAATTATTCCAGATTGCAGAATAGCGTTGGTTCGGGATAAACTTTAAATTCTTTTCACAATTATTTTCGGCCAGATTAAAAGAAAATAGAATATAAAGTTGGAGAAGTTAGAAAAAAGAGTTTCTTTGAAGAAATCAATCAGGATTGAATTGAAAAATTGGAATATGGAAAGGCATCTAGGAAATATATAAAAGCGTTAGATGCACCATCAAGCGTGGAGAATATTCGCATAAAAGATAAGTAAAAACGTTTGTCAGAACAAAGATTCTTTTCAAAGCTCGGATACACTTCTTCAATATCCAAATAGTCTCTGCCATACTGTATTTTAATCGTATTCATATTTTTAAACAATGAAATAATTTTAATCTCAATTTTAATAATGAAATTTCATAAGAAAAATAATAATAAAACTCAATAAATTGTTATTTTTTATATATTAGATTTATCTATAATTTATTTTTTATTTTACAAAATCTTGCAAAATTTTAGAGTAGGGGAGACTGGGATTGGTTGCAACACTTTTTACTTTATACAGTAATTATTTGACATTATCAAAATTTCAATTAAAAAAAAAAATACGTTATTTAAAGACAATTTAGTAATCTTCTCACCAATTCAACATAAATTTAATTCGATTAAGATTAGTATTTTTAAAAAATATTTTTCTGAATACAGTGTTACAACTTACCCCTTTATGGGCAGATTATAACATTGCAAAATTTTCAATTAAATATAGCCAGTGTCCAAGTGGTTTACATTGAAATTTTACGATATCGACTAATAAGTTTTAATTAATCCTGCCTAAATAATCAAAGTCACAATTGTGACAAACATAAATAGGATTACCAACTGTGCATTCTTCCTGACTTCATTCTTTTACACTCAGTGTATTGGATCTATTTTTTCCACTACAGTTGTTACAGCTGTCATTACACTGAAAACGAAAATCTTTTCTTCATTTGAACTGCTGCTGCTGGATATTTGACGATTGTGAATTGGCAAATTAGATTATTAAACGGCGAATAAATCGATGAATAAGTTATTTTTGTAGACCACACTATTGCGGAGATAATGGCGGAAAAGTGCAAAAATCTAATGACACCGCCATCTTGTTTTCGATATTTCGTTTCTTGTAGATTTACACCGATTTACTCCACGTTTAATTCCCTTAAATTTGAAATGTTTCATATCAAATTCAAGGGAATTAAACGTCAAATAAATCGGCGCAAAAATTATTTCTGTATTCCTCATAGGTGATGAGAAAATGAGGAAAGACCTTTGATCTTTCCTCATTTTCTCATCACCTGTATGTGGTGGACGTCTTTTTCGGTTTTTTACTGTTTCTAAATATGATGATGCTGTTTCTAAATATGAGATATGGTGGCCGTCTTTTTCGGTTTTTTGCTGTTTCTAAAGTTTACCGTAATTTTAAATTAGAAAATTTGGAAAGAGCACGAAATGTCTTTGAAAATGGTACCTAAATTATTTCTGTAAACCACAATGTTGCGGAGATAATGTCGGAAAGTGCAAAAACTTAATGGCACCGCCATCTTTTTTTTTCGATATTTCGTTTCCTGTAGATTTATATATACTAAAAAATAGGACAGGTTTCATACTAAATTCAAGGTAATTTAAAACCTGCTCTAGACTCCACTATTTTGGTTTGGAAGCCATAATTACAGTTAGACGTAACATAAAACCGCGAAGGATAAGTTAGTTTACATCATTATTCTATAAACTATTACATGGCTGCCACACAGGAATAATTACTAACAATTAAAATAGATTTGCAACTTTTAAACCAAGCTATTTTTTATTTATGCCACTCTTAAAACATTTTTATTGAATCAATCGCCTTCCATTTGCGTCAGCTAATTGAGAAAACATGATCAAACGGCAATCTTTACTAGGCATCTTTGTATGTATTTCAAGATTTATGAACAAATCAAGAAGAAATATTGGCATCTGTTACAACAAACCCATGATATTTCTGTCTCCCTAATGGAAGATTATAAAATTTTACCAAAACATTAGATTATAACAAAAAAAAAATCACAAAATTTTAGAGTAACGTATAAAAATTTATAAAATGTTACAGTAACGGCAGAAAAATTTACAAAATTTTAGAGTTATGACAGGAAAATTCACAAAATTTTAGAGTAACGGCAGAAAAATTCACAAAATTTATTAGAATGAAATTTATAAAATGTAACAGCAACGGCAGAAAAATTTACAAAATTTTAGAGTAACGACAGAAAAATTCATAAAATTTTAGAGTAACGACAAAAAAAAATTTACGAAATTTTAGAATAACGCATAAAATTTATAAAATATTAAAGTAACGGCAGAAAAATCTACAAAATTTTTGAATAAGGACAGAAAAATTCACAAAATTTTAGAGTAACGGACAAAAATATACAAAATGTTACAATAACAACAAAAATATTTACAAAATTTTAACATAACAACAAATTTAATTATTTTCTTCAATTTGTAACGTATTTTTTAATCTGGATATTTTTTATATAAATTTATTATTAATTTATTTATATCGGAAACGCATTTACAGTACATTTCCAATCTTGCTTTCCAGAAAATGATCTTCATGTTATGGATGATCAGGATGTCAAGAATTTTCAATCCGATTGACTTTAAATTTTGTTTTCTGCCTTATCTTGATGTTATTCTGTATTGTTGGGCGTTTTCTATTTTTCTCTCCTTACATTTCCTCTTTCACTGTCGCCTAAATTTTGTTCTCTTCTCTTTCTTTATTTCATTTCAATCTTCACAATTTTTTTCCCTCCCTCTCTTTTTTTTTCCTTCTTTTTAACATCCTACTGAAACTATTTTTACCATCGTGATAGTAAAATAATTGAATCAAAACAAATAAATCGCATCGAAATTTGTAATTATCCAGTCGAATAATTCTGTGTAGAATAAACATTTGTTCTCAAACTAAATAAATTTCCTTCTGATGTTCGGGAAATTATAAATTTTAAAATTAGAAAACAGTTTTTTTTTAACCATTTTATTATTATTATATAGAAGGAGAAATTTTCGAAAATTTTCCAAAACTTTGTTACACTCGAATCTATAAAACTGCAATTAGCAATTCGGTGATTAATCTTTACATTTTAAATCCGTAATTTAACGAGATGTTAGGTTAATGTTGAAATGTCATTGTAGTTCTCACCAATTCATCAAACGGCATGTTAATCATGTCGGATTGTTTAATCGCTTCCTACAACATCTGTCCTTTATCATCTCTCTCTCTTCTATGTTTGTGGTTTAAAATAAATGCCTTTAGCAGTCAGCCAAAAGCTTGCAGGAAGTCGAAACAATGAAGAACAGATGTTAGATGATACGATTAAGCAACAACTGCGATTAATATGTACCGTTTTGATGGATTTTGTCGAATTACACTTCGATATCAACTTTCAGAAATGAAAAATAACGTAAAATAATGCTGTTGTTGCTATTTTTATTTTTTTTCCTACTGAAATTGCACTCTTACAACTTTTGCACGTTTTTTTTATTCTTATGAAAGTTGGCTAAGGTGTATTTACCGCAAAAATATTAAAAAATAAATAAAAAGTAAGTAAATTATACGTCGCGAATAAAATTTCTACTAGTTCTGCTTTATAAAATTACTAAGAACAATAGGAAAACAGAAAGTTGGCAGTTGAAAGCGATATTTTAACTCTTTTATCCTATATTTCCTAGTAAAATGTCTGCAGATCGTAACGTTTTTGATAGAAATTTTGTGTTAGATCGATTGTTTCTAAATTTAGAAATATTTAATATATATAAAAAAAAAAAAATAAATAAAAATAATTTATTTTACTCAAACACTTACAAAAAGTGTAACAAAAGCTTTATTTAAGCAACTGTAAATAAATATAACCATAAATTAACAATAAATTAGCACATATAACCATAAATTAACAATTTTTAACACATCTTTATTCACACAAATAATACAGAAATTGATGGTTTCAGGATGAATAATAGATTAGCTGATTTATTACTTTAACTAATATAATTTTTGTTTGCTAATTTTTAACACATCTTTATTCACACAAATAATACAGAAGTTGATGGCTTCAGGATGAATAATAGATTAGCTGATTTATTACTTTAACTAATATAATTTTTGTTTGCATTCAAATTGTTTCCTGCAATAATTGAACTCGTCATTCTCCTGCCATACTACTGAACTTTTGTTTGTCATCTTCTAGTCGCCATTGGTCAACAACTATCTTTCTAAAATTAACCAAGTTTCAGACACTGATTTTTAATAATAACACAGTGGATTCCACTTAATTGGGACAAAATGGCTTTAGTCCCCATGTGTCCCAATTAAGCGAAATCCACTGTATTTCTTATGTTATTTAAGGCTTTCTGAAAATTTCAGCCTAGTAGGGCAAAAATGAAAGAATATGGGCATCATTCATCGTGAATTCTTTTACAGATCATATTGCTCAACTGATTTTGACAATATTTGGTATATGATTGTTTCTTATGTTGTTTATTATTCTCTAAAAATTTTAATCAGATTAAAAATGAACATATTTAATGGTGTGTTAACATGTTGTTAGAATGTGTTTCTCAGAAAAATAGTTTTCATCTAAAAAATAAGTGATATCCAATAAAAATCATCTAATATGTAAAAAAATATAGATTATAATATTAAGAAATTAAAATATTTGTTATAAAATTTAGATGCAACTATTTTTAGTTGATGATTTAAGAAAATAATGTCTATCAATGGAGCAGCATAAGTAACAATTATTCTAATTTCTTAGTATTATATTTAGCTCAATTTTTTGCATATTAGTTGCAACTAGGGTTTATACAAAAACCAACTTTTTGAAAAAACCGGTTTTCAAATTTTTCAAAAAAAATAATGAGAATAGTAAAAAATATTTATATTTATTTTAAAATTTTCCAATTTATTTATACAATTATAGAACTACAAAAAAATATAATAAAATATACAGCAACATACCAAATAATAATAGAAAAAAAAAACTGAAATCTGTATAAAATATACATTTTTATTTCATTTAGTAACTTTCTTCAGGAAATATGATTTCAAAAAACATAAAATGTCCACTGAACGCTTATTTAATGTCGGCGCACCCTGTATATATTTATATAGATATATTGATATTGTAAAACCAGTTATAGATATTAATTTAATATATTTATTTTAGATGATCCTTCATTGAAAACAGTATTTTCTGAATGTTGGAAAGAGATTCAAGGAAGGGATATTGAGACATTTTGGCAAAATACTCTTGATTCCAGAAAATCTGATGTTGTTGAACTTTTTGGGCATGGTAGAAGTATGTATGAATATCAGAGAGAGGGGAAAAACCTCTTTTTTAAAATATTTTTAAATTAATTAAAATATTATACAATAAAAAATTTTATTATAGAGGTGGTTAACCAAGATGATTCTCAGTTGTTTCATTTAGAAAAAGAAGAACTTGGTGCTCATAATATACTAGGACAAAGAATATTAAAGGTATGTAACAAATACAAATTAAACTATAAACTTGAATATAGTTACTTAATAAATAAATTAATTTTTTTTATAAATCACATTCAAATAAATATGTTAATCCACATGATTCATTATGATCTTATTATTTAGTATATTAACTTTCATTAAAAAAAAAGCATATGCTTTCCTGATGATTGAATGTTTATTTAACAAAAACAACAAAAGTATTATGCCCATATCTTCTTGAAAGAATATGCAATATTTAAAGAAGAGGGAAAAAACCACTCATGCATCACTGATCAAATGGTTCCACATAGAAATGCTGGCTTGAGTCAGCTCAATCCATAAAGCTTGAGTGAACTTGCAAATAAATAGATGAAGAAGCTTGAGCTTTTTTTGTAAATAAGCTCAAGTTTTGGTGTTTTATATCTTTTTAAAATTGTTTCTTAAGAGATACACTGACGGAAAAAAAAATCCCAACACCAAGAAAAAATTATTGTAGAGTAATGAAATTTGGACAATGCATTTGTGTAGTTAACATGTTTAATTGATTAAATTTTCAAGAAACATTAATTATTGAATAACAGAAAATTATTTTTTGAGATGCATACATTGAAATAGAGATTACAAAATTATTATTTATTTTATTATACTAAGTAATATATATTTTATAATTTTAACAACAGACATTGGACAATCAAATATGTAAAAAATTCCATGACTTGATGATATCAAATACAGCTTTTTAATAATTTTGTTTTCAGTTCACTTTTTAAAATTTTATTTGGAAAGAATTTTAATAATTACAGCCTTTCTCATTAGATATTAGTGTTTTAGGCATAGTTTTTTTTAATATGAATTATGGGCTTTTACATTGTTTTTACAAATTAACTTTATGCAGTACATTTACATTTTTTTATGAATATAATGCTATTATTATTATTCTGTTTGATTTTATTAATTACCCTTTTAAATTTTTTATAAATTATTGGATTTATTATTGGATATTATATGCTAGACTGCTCTATACAAATATCTATTATAAACTGTTTTTATTTTTTTATGAACATTGTATTTGGCATAGTGGTAGTACATTTCTTTTTCTGATAATGTTAAATATTTTTTTTAGTTTTATTTTTACATAAGTTTTTGTTCCATATATGAAATCACTGAAGATATTATTATTTTTTTTTATATGAAAATTTAGTCGTCCAACAAAATAATTGCTATCTTTGGATAGCAACTAGTCTTCTGAATAAAACAAGCTATAAATGAAGAAAATCAGACCAGATTTTCAAAATATTACCTAAAAAATCAATTAATGTGCAAATTTTGATTAATGAATATTAATTAAGATATGTTGGATAATTATTTCAAAATTTAAATAGATTTATTAAAATATTGGCATTATTATTAATAATTTATATTTATTGATATGCTTTTCCTTAATTTCAATAATTTTTAATTTAATATTTTATAAATTTTTGGAATGTTTATCAAAAAATCTAATTTAAACAAATAAAAACAAAAATCAAATTCTCATACATAAACAGCTGTATATTCTTAACTTTGCTTTTATTGGACTCCCCAATGGTTGACTCTCATTCCTAATATCACATTTTCCAGAAAGTAATAAATTTGGCAGGAAAAAGTATAGGAAAGGATTGACTCTAATAAAACAGTAAATGCCAATGCCACATTGACATATCTTTTTATTTATATTAGTATTTTCTATTTTTTTTTTTTTTTTTTTTTTTTTTTTTTTTTTTTTTTTTTTTTTTTTTTTTTTTTTTTTTTTTTTTTTTTTTTTTTTTTTGACAAAAATACAATGAAAATGAAATAAAAAATATAATGATTAATATGAGATGACAATATGAACACAGAAATCTAGAATATAAAAAAAGTGAGAAAAAAAAAATGAATCTTTCAAAAACTATTCAATTAAATAAATTTTTGTAGAAACCATTTAAAATAATAATTTTTGGCCAGAAGACATTTAGGGACAATCATCAGAAATTCGTTATAGTTCTTTTTTGAAACTGTAAACAAAATTGCAATAAATCAATTAGGCTTATTTCACTTTCGTAAAAGAACTGCTCAAACCTTCTAATACTTAATCAGACTCAATATCAGCACTCTTACAGCAGTCCCGTAAAAAAGCATTTCTTTATTGAAGTGAGTTCACTTCAATAAAGAAATGCTTTTTTACGGGACTGCTGTAAGTGCTATGTTTATTTTTTACATTTTCTAGTTATACGCCTAAGAAATCAGTATCACGTTTGGATCAGCACTCTTGTTTATATTAGTTATATTTTAAATATAACCCAAAAATTTAAACATTACAATTATTTTTGTGTTATCTACAGTCAAAACAAATAACTAGTACACCAGGGATGCATAATTATTGTCAAACAACGTCCATCCAAGGTCAATTGTTGACTTCAAGGCATTTGGACTGTATACATTTTTGACGAAGTGGAGATCGGTTAAAAGACGTCCCCTTTGTTTGAAAATGCTATTATTATTATATTTTAACTATTTTTTGAAAAATTAATGACTTAGAATGACGAAATACAGAGAAATAATTCACCATCCGCCATTTTTAAAAGGCTCTGAGACTAATCTTGAGTAAAAAACGTATAAAAACGATAATTTATCAAAAATCAGTGCTAAATCTGGCATACAGATGGCAGGATGATAGCTACGTATACAAATTACAGCAATATTTATTAAAATAACAAAATTTTCAACAAAGTCGACATTCTCAAATGTACTAATACTTCTTATAAAATAAAATGTATTAATCCGGCATTATTTTAAGAAAATAGGAACAAAAATGGCTAATAAACAATTATTTTAAACATTTGTGTAGTGGAATACCGTATTTCATCCGCGAGAGGGATAATACGATTGTTTGTTTACACGAGGTCAGGACGCGTATCAAATTACAATCTGCCGGATCATTTTTCAATCATAAATTGTCTTCGTCAGTTGGAAAAATTTTTTAGAATTATGAAGTATTTGGTATTATTAGATGTGGAATATCACCAGGAATGTAAATATATCATTTTTTTTATCCAATGCAGAAATTATGAGTAATATGAAAAAATTATGTTTTGTTTACATATGCAAATTAGGCCTAATTCTTTCGTATTTTTTTCTTTTTTTCTTTTGGTCCTATAACTAAAATTAAAAAACAATATCAGGACAGAGTATATGGACAACAAAATATAATTTTTTCGTGCCAAAAAATTTAAAAGGGAAAAAAAGTTATGGCAAATTATCAAATATTGAGTATCATATTTCATATTTCCGTGGAGGGTATGGGGAATTTTTTTTTTTAATTTGAGGAGCGTTAAAGGTTAAGCCACTATATCCTCGTGAGATAATTTTATCTAGTGGTGGTCACTTATAGAGCTCATCACAGGCTGGCCAACACCCTTGATGGGGTCAACCGGATGGTTGAAGGAGGAGGTTTAATGTGCTGGGCCTGGACCCCTCCTGAAAAATTGGAGGAATGAGACCCAGATCCTCCAGGATGGTAAACCACAGCTTTTCCACACGGCCATTTGGCCGACCTGTCATTCCATCAGTCCGCGGGCCCCACAGTTTGTTCTGTGAAGTATTTGTTATCTGAACATAAAAATCTTTCCCGAAAGTATTCGTTAACTGATTTGTTCGTTATCCAATCACTCACTGTATTTTATTTTTAAGAATTTTATAACTTATTTGAAGAAAAATTCAATTTTTTTCCAAAAATTTCCAAAATATGATTTATCAAATTGCATAATTGTAATGGGTTTGGTAGGTTAGACCAGTGGTTCTCAACCTTTTCAAGCCTAGTGCCCCCTTGGGTGAATATGATTGTTCTGAGTGCCCCCGTCATCTTAACTCAATCCACCAAGACACAAGGTCGAATGTAAGACTTGGACGAAGCATTCATATATATATATATATATATAACATTTTCCCCTGAGAAAGGCATTTTTTTTATACGCTTGCCTTCCTCAGTTTGCAAAAGAAATGGAACCGATAAGTGTTTCTGGATGAATATCTTCTTTCATTACAAAATATTGATATAAAACTCAGGACATAAATGCAGAAAAAATTTAGGTTTATTAAATGGCTGATCAAAAGAAATACTTAAGAAGCACAAACTGTGTATAATTTTTGGTTGTATATCGCCCCCGATTGCCCCTTTTTGTTCCAGCGCCCCCTTTGAGAACGAGAACGCCCCCTGGGGGGCGATATTGCCCAGGTTGAGAATCACTGGGTTAGACAATAAAATCAACAGGATGGGACAAAAAAAAATCCAAATTCTATCGAGCTATTTGTTTAAATGTAATTTAAAAAAATATTTAATCAATTGAAAAATTTAGGATCCATCATCAAAAATGCATATTTTTGCTGATTACACTGAGAGAGAACTTATTTGCAAAAGCTGGATTAATAAAATCAGAATTGATTTTTTAATATCATTTTTTATTGTTGTTTTTTATTTTTTGATTTGCTATCTTGATGTGTATACATGGCACAGGCACTCAAATGGTTAAAGATTATACTAAGAAAAATATATATAAATGGTATAATATTGTAAATATTTTATAATTAATATTAGCAATATTGTATTTTCTTTATAAAATTCAAACTTAAGAAATTATTAAAAGTTTATGTTAAATTTGAAAATATTACTAAAATTTTTATGGTAACCATCTAAATATGAAATGACATTTATAAATTATTTTGTCTTCTATATAATTTTTCTAGAGAAGATTTTTATTGCTTAGAAAATTGATTATTCTTAGATTAAAAGTAATTTTCCAATAAAATTTTTTTCTCTGCAATAATTGATATATAAATTTATAAATTCAATATTTCCTCATAGGTTGCACTTATTCTTCATAATTTATCATATGAAAAAAACAATATTCCTGTTCTTGCATCAAATTCTAATTTTTTGAGGTAAGATAATATGTAAATAATTCTTAAATTTATAAATAATTTTTGAATTTTTATTGTATAACAGATTTTTGATTAACCAGGAGGTCAGAAAATTTATTTATCAGATAATCTGCAAAATAAAAATTCAAAAATATGAACAATATGTATTTTTAATATAGAAAATTGTATGTATAAATATATTCAAATGTTATATTTATTGAAAGTAAAGAAATCAGTTTATCTGCAGTAGTGACCTTTAAATTGTTAAATGCAAATTAAACCTTATTTTTGCTTTTTAAAAATATCTTATTAGCTCCAACATAATAAAAAAAAAATCAATAATAAAAAGTAGAATCTGTCACATACATGAAATCCAAAGTAAAAATTAATTTATATAATAATATTTTTTACTGGATTTTTTGCCATCTTGTTTATATTTCTAGCATTAATGTTGTCTACATATATAATATATATTTTGCTGAATCAACATATTTTGTTTTCCACATAAGTATTATAAAATGCAGTTTTAAAAGTGATTGATATTTATAAAATTGATTTTATTTGTTTTAAACAAACTTGGTACAAAGAAAATATATTTTTTCTTATACATTTATAACATGTTTATATGCAGCATAAAATTTCTGTTGATCATATAATGTGCAATTTTATTTTTTATTGATTAATTTTAGTGATAATTATATAATTCTATAGTTTATCATTTTTTTTTTTTTTTTTTAGCTAGTTTTTTTTTTTTTTTTTTTTTTTTTTTTTTTTTTTTTTTTTTTTTTTTTTTTTTTGTAGCTAGTGATAAAGGGGCACAGTAACAACTGTGTCACAATCTACAATGTAGAACTACAGCAGTTGTTACTATTTCATGGAACTATCTCACTAATTTTATATCACTGAAGTATTTTGCAAAGAACATTTGACATAGTTCTATGTTGTAGATTGTGGCACAGTTGCTACTATTGCCCTTTATTTTATTCATATTAACTGTGAAGTAAATATAAACATATTCTGTAAATTAAAAGTAAAAATCCAATTCATTTACATAATAGATTTCTCTCTGTAATTAGATCTCTTAAATAATCTTATAAGGAAATTAATTTGGAAATAGGTTTGAAAAAAGAAAAATTTTTATTTTTTAGAAAGATATGTTGACAGCCGGGAATTCTCTTTAGGCTAAGATATAATCTTCTAGGGTTGCATTTTCTTTAATCCTAATTCCCAATTGCCAACATATCTTTCCAAAAAATATAAATTTATTTTATTTTTTCAAACCTATTTCAGAATTTAATTTCTTTTTACAATTGTTTAAGAGATCTAATTACAGAAATAAAATCTTTATTATGCAAATGAATTGGATTTTTACTTTTAATTTACAGAATAGATTTAAACTTGCTTCACAATTAAGCTAAATTCAATTATTTTTAGCTAAATTCACAATTATTTTTAATTCATGTTAACATTCTAATGGTACTGTATTGAATGATTAAGAGATGGAGTGCTGAAACTTGTTTTGTTATAAATGGCACTCTATGTGGTAGCTAGGGTTGTATTATTATTAAGGATGAATTTTAATGTTGATTTAACTAGTATAGATGTCATAATGACATCATCTTGGTGACATGAGAAATATTATTATGTCATCATGATATCATAAGTTATGGATGAAGTTACCAAACCTGATGTTTACGTCACAATAACATCATAGTTCTGATGTGACAGTATTTAAATCAGGTAAGCCATATGCTTCCCCTGCACTACTAATGTTTAGTGTCATCTATTGGCAATAATATAAACTAAAATTTTGATAAAAATGAAATTCTCCTGCAGGATTAAAGAATGTAGATGTCTCTTAATGGTAAAATATCACTCCTGAATTTCATGAAAATGAGCTAATTAGTTCAAAAGTTAATAGTGGGGGTGGACTCAGACAGGCATGGGCCCAATCTTATAAGTTTCCATTTCCTTTGGAAAGTAGGCTAATAAAAATTGAGATGGGAAAATTCCACAGTTTTTTCTAAATTTTCTTTCTAAATCTTGAGATGAAAATTATATAAGAGAGAATAAATATAATAATTATGTAAATAATTTATAAAATTTGATATTCTAACAGGAATATGTTAAAATGTTATGAGATAATTTATAATTAAATATGTAATTATTTCTTTGATGATTATTTACACAATGGAAAGCAAATTATTACAAGTTTTAAATTTTTAATTTGATTCTAATTTTGATTGTTAATTATCTAAGTTTTTATAAAGAAATAAATTTAGGAAAAATGTGTGAATTTTTCAGATATCACATACAAGATATGACATTAAAAATTAAACACACCTTTTTTATTCCCTGGTTGATCTGCACTTGGAAGTTTACAGGCAATCACTGATTTTCATAAGTAGATCATTCTATGAAATTTTAAGTTAAAACATGCATATAAAGAGTGATCAAAAAGTTTTTATAATTAAAGATAGCTTTTATTTTACACACTTTTACATTAAAATAGTTCTAGTGATCTTCAAAGTACTGCCTTATGTGTACACATACACTTATTCTAGCAAGCTTACTATTTTCAAAACATTGAGAGAATTCAATTCAGAATGTGAAATCTGATTATATGCTTTACTGAGGCCTGTAATTTGTCTTTCACATTGGTTTTGATATCATCCAAACTGTTAAATCTTTTTCCCTTTCATAGCTATTTTCAGTTTTGGAAAAAACCAAAAGTCATCCAGGGCCAAATCAGAGAACATTTGAAGTGAAAACTTTTAAATATTTCTTTGTATCTGCTGGAAATTTTGAAAATACATGGAAATATTATGTAAAGTTGAAGTTTTTAATGCCGTAATAATTTTTAATCTCTTTATTTAGAAAGTTATAATAATAAAATAAATTATGATATAGTACACTATATCATAAATTATTTTATTATTATAACTTTCACAACATATATAAAAGTAACTTAACCTGAGAATTCAAATAATAATATTTAAATAAAATGAATTAATCATTTTTAGCTTTAATAAAAAATGAAATAGAGTAACTGTATTAAATTATTATTATTTTTTTATAATGTATACATAACAGTTTTATTTTTATTTATTAGTGCAGAAATGTTTATTAAATCAGATTAATTATGGAAAGAAGTGCTCTAAATTAATGAGAAAATTCAATTACTGAATATAACTTAAGTACATTTAACATGTTCTATATTTTACATGCTAT
The DNA here is from genome assembly GCA_000484575.1 of Olivierus martensii. Lineage (NCBI taxonomy): Eukaryota > Metazoa > Arthropoda > Arachnida > Scorpiones > Buthidae > Olivierus > Olivierus martensii. Next base: position 28,746 of record AYEL01085949.1, read on the forward strand.
ATACTTTATTTATAATCCAGAAAAATAACTGTTTTGGTATTTTTATATGTAGGATAAAAAAAAATGTTAAAAACAAAATTGACTACAGTTTGAGAATTCAGATATTTGCCAGATGGCTGTATTGTAAAGGTGGTAAGCTGCATTTGCTTACCACCTTGAAGGATTTGGGTTCAATTTTTGGTCCCACATCTCCAGTTTTTCAGGAAGGGTTCAATGGTTCTCATCATAAGCATTGGCTGTGATGATAAGAATTGTGTGTTACAGATTTCCAAATCTAATTTCAGGTACATATGTATTAGGTTTTTAATTGGTTCTTTATTACCAAGAAAATATAAAAGTTTATAATACAGTGATACCTTGACTTATGAACTTAATTTGTTCCAGGCTGCAGTTTGTAACCTTAAAGTTCGGATCTTGAAACCCAGTTTTCCGTTTTATCTTATGGGAAATCAGTTAATCCATTCCCAGATTTAGAAATTTCGAAAACCAAAAAAAATATGTTTTCGTATTCAATTATTATTTTTATTTTTGAAATCTCTGGTTTTACATTCTTTGTATAAAAATCATCTTCCATTAAATAAAAAATCAATTATCTTGTGACTGGTTTTTTAGTTCAGTTTTTGATTTATTGTCATCAGTTGCTTCTTTTTTGTCTCTTAGGCTTTTACTCGTAACATGAGTTAGAGCCTAAGAGATAAAAAAAATTCTAACTAATAATTATTACTAAGCCTAAGAGAGAAAAATTTGTAATTTCTTTCTAATTACTAGTTATATCAAATTCTTTGTTAACTCATTTTGCAAGTTAAAAATTAGTTAACAAAGAATTTAATATAACTAATAATTATTATATAGGTCTTTATTATCATTAATGTTCAAAAATTACTCTACCTTTAAATGATGAATTCTTTTACTTTATTCTAGCACTTAGATAGGCAATAAATATTTTATTACAGTTATTGCGTAATTACAGAAACATTTTCGGTCTATCCGACTCTCTTCAGCTTTGTATCTACACTAAATACATATATTATGTAGATACAGCTGAAGAGAGTCGGATAGGCCGAAAACATTGCTGTAATTACGCAATAACTGTAATAAAGATATTTATAGCCTACCTAAGAGTAAAAGAATTTGTCTTTATTATCAGTTTTGAATTATTATTAGTCTTTATTATCATCAAGAATAATCAGTCTTTGTCACATTAACAGTTATATATCATATTTCAAAAAAATAATTGATATATTTTTATATGAAACTTATAGAAAATATTTTATAAATATATTATATTAAAAAACATCTCAGTTTGTATCTCGAAAATAAGTTCGTATTTGGAAGCCAATATGGGAAATGAAAAAATTCATATATCAAAGTTCGTATGTAGAGCAATTCGTAAGTCAAGGTACTACTGCATGTAGTTGTAATTAAAGACTCTTAATTAACAAATCAGCAAATGAAATATGTACAGTATAATAAAATACTGTACCCGTGCCACATTTAAAAAGTTTATACCAATTGACTGATGTGATGTGTCTGCACTTGAAACATGTCTGTACAAGCTCACACAAGGGATTACCTGAATGTCACGATAATGTATTGGATTAAGTGGGTGCAGGATGGGCAAGAGGGTGAGGAGAGAAGTTACATATCTCCTAATTTATATAAGTCAGGGTATTACTGTACTCTGATGAGGCCAATGTACCTTATCTGCAAAATTAGTGTTAATGTTTTGAATTCAGAATCAAAATATAATTATTTATATAATATTTCTATTCTTATTTTTATGGATATAATATATATTTTCTTCAAGATGAAACAAAAATTTAAAATGAATTTCATAACAAATCTGAACAAAATCTTGAATTATTTATAGTAAAAGATACATAATTCATTTAAATATGTAATTATAATTGGCTATTTATAACCAATTATAATTTTATTATTTATAATCAATTATACTTAAATTTCTTTAAATAATTTAATTGAAAATAAATATTAAAATTATTCTTCTTAAATGACAATCACAAATATGTAATTTGTGTTCATAAACTATGGTACCTCGCAATTCGACACTAATCCGTTGCTGAACTATGTCAAATTGAGAAACTGTCGAATTGCAGGAGAATATTTCCCATATAAGACTATATAAAATAGATTAATTTGTTGTTGGACTCCCATCCCACTTCCCCTAGTGAGAGGTGAGAGAGAGACATTATATTATTTTCTTTACTATATGTATTTTGCTATTGTTTAATACACTAAATTACAAAATACACTATTTTATATACAATACACACAATTTATTAACTCTTGAATGTTGGATTGAATCTTCTAGCAGACACCCTAGCACCCATAATCTTCTCTCTGTGTTGCAAAACGTTACCACAGTATCCTAGAAAAACCATACTTTTGAGTTACATCTTAATTGTTCTACCTTTCTGTACTTTATCTACAATTTCTTTCTTCTTCTCTATGCTCAATCAAGTGTTCTTCTTTCCAGAATTATTCCTCTTGTCAGTTCTCTTCGAACCCATCCTTACATTTCATTCAAAAAATATAAAAAAATAATAATTACGGATGCACAAATTTTTTACTTTCTAAAAAATGCAGAATTGAAAATTAACACAAACAACACAAGCAAACACCAAAGCAGCCCAACAAGAATTGACAAATAACAAATGATATCACACAATTCCATCCACCCATATATGCCAACCCACGAAATTCAAATGTCAAATTGCGAGACTGTCAAATTGTGAGGTACTACTGTATTGAAATTTCCAATTTAATTTAAAATATTAGCAAAATAATATAAAATAGTGAAAGTTTTGCTAAAAGTTTTCCTATTTAATTGGATACATATTTCAGAAACTTAAATATAATGTTATCTCTACTTTTTATTGTTGATTTTCTGAAATATTTTGAGACCTATGGATGATAAAACAAGCTTATAGTGTACTTTCTGTCTGTGGAGTGAGTAAGGACAGGTAATGAGACTTACAAGGAGAGGACGCAAGGGCCAGAAAACGGAATGAAACGAAATTTATTTCTGTAAGAGTTCTTGACTAGTGTAAACTTTCTATATAGATTTTTAACAAAATTATTTTGTAAGTTTAAAATTTTATTACGAAGAAGACAAAAATATATATTTGAATATTACAAATTTTTTTCTCCTTTATGAGAACATTAACCATACGCTTTTACACCTTAGAACGATTAAATTAATGCCCTTCTACTTATAAAAAAAAAGTCTATAAAATTTTACACTTAACCTAAACAATTTATAACATTAAAAGCTTAACTCCTTTTCTCTAAGAGTAATTTATCGTCGTAGATAACTTAGCCAGTATAAGGATTCATTACCACATTTTCGACAACTCATCAGTATAGAAAGATTCATTTATCCACACTTGAAATATCGTACTCTTACACTTTTGTATTATCCTGACAAGAATAATGAATCCAAGCTTTGATGTTGTTTACTTCACACAGAGCATGAACAATAACTTTTCTAATACATTCGACACTCTGTAACGTTTCTAACGTTGTAATTCTCAACAGAAAGAAAGAAAAAAAAGGAGAAAACATAAAAAAAAAGAAAAACACTTTTAATTTCCCGTCTAGCTGACTAGAAGTTTTCTCTTCTTTAGCAGTAGTAGTAGTGAAAATCCTCTGATTACATGCTCACCTTCCAGGTGCAGGAGAAGCCATTGATTTGTGGTCAGAGCAACCGAAATGAGCATATTAATTATCTTGAAAGGAAAGAAAAGTCTTCACTTTGACCAAAGTTACAAAAGAAGTAAACCTGCATTACTCTAAATTGGTTTCTGTTTATTAAAAAAAAACTTTTCTCCAAGATTTAAAATCGATGCCTATCCGGAATTAAATTTAGAAAAAAAATAAAAATAAAAAATAAAAGAATAATGTTTTTCTCTACATCTCTAAAATATCTCAAGACGTAAATATTAATAATAATTTTTAGACGATAACTCATGAAAGTTGTCTAAAAAATATATTTTTTTTGCGAGTGTATGTACGCCAATTTTGCATTAAAAAAAAGTTTTAATAAAGAGTAAAAAAAATTTTTTTTTAATGATTTATCAGATTTCTGTCGATTGTAAAGAATAAATTGAATAATACAGTTTTTGCGAGTGTATATACGCCAATTTTGCATTAAAAAAAAAGTTTTAATAAAGAGTAAAAAAAAATTTTTTTTAATGATTTATCAGATTTCTGTCGATTGTAAAGAATAAATTGAATAATACAGTTTTAAAACGTCTACCAAATATACTGTATAAAGTATAAAATAAAATTATTCGCATGGTGGAAACTTAAGCCATGAAGAAAATTCAAAAAGATTAAATTACAAAGAAGGAGAATGAAAGAAAGAGAGAGAGATGGCAAAATTATTAAGTTGAGATAGGTTTCAAACTGATCAGATTCGCAGTAAGCAAACCGATTTGAAAAAAAACTTTATTTTTCTGTATAAAATTTTAAAGCTTTAGCAAACAATCTAAAAGAAGTAACTATTTTCTTTAACTTTATTTTCTGTATAAAATTTTAAAGCTTTAGCAAACAATCTAAAAGAAGTAACTATTTTCTTTCGCTTGTTATGCGATTTTATACGAAAATGGGACGAATATTGACGAAAAGACAATGAAAAATTATATCGTAGAGAAAAGTAGTTAATAGAATTTAGAGAATATAAAATTTGGTAAGGAATAAAACGTTTCAATGTTTAAGATTTTTCGCATATTACTAAGAACTGCTTTCAATTCTAAAAGTAGCAAAAAAAAAAAAATTATAAATAATTAGGCCATCAATAAAAATATAAACATAGTAATGCAATAAATAAATAAATAATTTTATTAACCATAAAAAAAAATAAGTAGTCTTTATGACTATCAGAATAATAAATCAATAAATAATGATGCAGTAATCTACTGACTGCAAGATAAATAACAGTTGTTAGTAGAGTTTCTAAGCTACGAATGCAGAACATATTATTTAAATCATCTATTTTATATCAAAAAAATTTATTAAAATTAGATATGGACGGCTTGGTATTCAATTTTTGTCCATAAAAAATAAGTTTATTTAGAAATAATTCAATTTTCTATATAACTACTTCGAAGTACTGTATATATATTAAAATAAATGTGTCTTTGGATATTTTTATGTAATATGCTTGATAAATTATCTCATTTTTTTTTTTTTGTTTTAATTTAATTTCAATAAAAATAAAATCTTCGTTGGTAGAATGTTTTAAATCGAGTTCATAAATTCGAAAATTTGAAGTTAATTACTAGTTAGAAGAAGTTAGGAAAACGAAATTTGATAATTTTTTATTATTAAAAAAAAAAACGAATATATATTAATTAAATATTAATTTTATATTTAAAATTTTATATTATTTATTTTTAAAATTTAAAGGAAAAAAATCGATTCGGTAAGAAATGTTAAGCTATAAGTTTTCTGTTTGTTCATTGATTTTTTTTATTTTTCCTTCCTGACAGTGTGTAGAAAAGGGGAGAATTATTTGCCCACAAATAAAACATTCCTCGTTTTCCTCGAGTGTTTAATCATGTCTTAAACTTATGATGAGAAAGCATCGATGTGATTTACTCTTCCTGCAACATGTGCGGCACACTTAATAAACATTGATTAATTTTAATGGCTTCAATTTTTTGTTGTTCTTATTTTTTTTTTTATTATTCTGGATAAGTTATTGGCTTTCTTCTTTAAACTTCTGCGAATATTCATAAATTCGATTTACCAGAACGTCTACTTAATTAATTATTAAACTTTTTTTATCGCTTTTATATAAATACCAGAAACCGTGAAGTATTTTTGTATATATAAAGTGTACAGAATATATTATTTTCTGTTTCAATTTGTGCCACATAAGATTGAATTTTTATATCGATCTAGAAAAATCTCTCTGAATTTTATCCTATTATTTTAAGAAAAATAAATTATGAGGATTATTTAACTATTTATTTTTTTTTTAATTATTTATTTTAGAAATTCGTAATGTAAGAAAAGAAAAAGAGAAACATTCGCGGTAATTGTTTCTTAAAAAATTTGATTTTATTCTTGCACGATTGATTTAGTTTCTGTGCTAAAATGGTTTAGAACAAAGAAGTAAGTTTGTTACAATCAGACTTAAAGTTAGTCAAGTAAATCTGATTGTTAGCCGTCTAGAGATTAAATTTTGAGAATTTTTTTGCTCAATTGCAGTTAAACCTCAACTCTAACTAACGAAATGTTGTTAGGCTGGTCAACATTTTTGTCACAACCCACGTCAAACATGTCTAAGTTGTACAAACGCGCTTCATTTCCTGCTGTCTCTCCAAACTCTTCCTGTTCAACCTTTGATTTCATCAAGTGAGACAGATAAATCCTCAACAGTTACCAGATCTTTCGTAAAAATGAAGAAGGAAAACCTCATGAAAACCCAAGTTCTAATGACGAATACAATCGAAAAGTTCCATAAGAGAAAAGACCAATTTTTTGTTGATAACGTTGAACCATGTCGTAAAAGTATGGGAAAGTCACCAGATTGAAAAATAACTTAAACGATTTTTATATGTATATCTATATATATATATATATAGCTATAAAGAATATAAAAATATTAGCCGTAAATAGCAGGAGTTTGCAGTTACTTTACTAGTTTCCAAAGTATTGTTAATGACTTCTTTAACTCTCATAATAATAAAAATATGAGATGATGATAAATTAACAACAATTTCCTTTTACTGTATCTTCCATAATTATATTCTCACGCCACGTTAACATTCTTTTTTCTTCTTTTAAGACGGTAAATTTATTGTTAAAGGTAACTCGACCCTATTTATTATTCTCCGAAAGAAACCTTCCTAATTTTAAATACCCTATTTATATTAATACGAAACGTCTAATATTGACAGCTTATTATAAATAATAAACGCCATTTTTATGAATCATATATTTCTGTTAAAAATTCAGAATATTTTATTTTTTCGTAGATAATGCATGGAAGAGAATGGATTTTTTTCCTTTGTTTTTTTTTAATTTAGTTGCGAGTTTCATTTATTTTGAGTTTTTAAAAGAGAGGAAAAATAAAAAAAAGAATAAAATAAATTGATTGATAACAGATGAAAGAACATTTAAGAGATTTGTTGATAAGAAATGAAATAGGAGAAAAATAATGAAAGATGGAATCAAGATCTGATGAAAGGAAGGTAAGAAAATTAAAAAAAAATAAGTGCAAATAAACAAATAAATATAAAATAACCAGGAAGATTTTGAAGAATATAAAATTTCAAATATTAAAAAAAAAATTAAGAATAATAAAATTTTAAGTAGCAGAATGAAATAATAATAAAAATTGAGAGGAAAAAAAGGCAAAAGAGTCGGAAGCATACCGGTGAGAGGAAGCATAAAGGAGAAATCAGCGGAAAGGAAAACAGAAAAAATAAAAATAAGAAAACGGATTGAAAGAGAGAAAAGAATGCAAAGAAGAGTAAGAGGCACGAAAATAAGGTATGGAGAGAATGCAACCAGTTCTCTCTCTCTCTCTTCTGCTATAGACATTCCGAGTTTTAAAGCATAGGATTTATTGACCAAAGAAAACTCTCCAATATTTAGTTTTTCACGACCACTATCTCAGAAAAGAAAAAAAAAAAAGCTACTTTTGAAGATTTTACTGTTGCTCAGTCATTATTGCTAATACTATAGAACCTATAAAATACCCAATGAATTTATATCTATCGTTCGCCTGAGAGCTTAATATTTTAACTTTATTATCTTTTACAATTGCCGGATTTTGAGTTTCATATCTTTAATGGGTTTCATGAGATTAATTCATCAAATTCAATAATTTTACAACAAATATTTATGTAACGTACTGATATTTATTGCTGAATTTTAAGGTACAAACGTCTGAAAATCATAATTCCTCCTTAAACTTGTGTTAAATTTATTATTAATTCGTTATAAAATTTAATATTAAATTATATTAAATATTCTATAATTAACAGGCGAGCATGAATATCAGTGGCCCAGTGTTGAAGACAAAGTCAGAGGAGATCGCTAAAAAGCTAATAATTAGGTACCTATTTTAATAAAGCATTAAAATAGTACCTAATTACTATTTTTTTACCTACAAATTACATATTTTAGAATTTATTACTACTTCAGTTTTTTTACCTATTATTTATTTGCCTACGAATTACATATTTTATTTTAGTTTTTGCCTATTTATTTACCTATGAATTACATATTTTATTTTAGAATTTATTACTTATTTATTTATCTACAAATTACATATTTTATTTTAGTTATTATTATATTGTTTAATTGGGGCAGCCATTTAATTGGGCCAAAATGGCTTAGTCCCAACATGTCCCAATTAAGTGGAATCCACTGTGTATATATATCACCTGAGAAGAATAATAGATACCGAGATGAATGATCACTGACGAGTATAAATGGAAAAGTTTTTTCTTTCTTCTCTCTCTAATCCAAGATCAGTTCTTCACTGTGTGTATATATATCACCTGAGAAGAATAATAGATACTGAGATGAATGATGACTGACGAGTATAAATGGAAAAGTTTTTTCTTTCTTCTCTCTCTAATCCAAGATCAGTTCCTTTTCTTCTGCAGACTTTTATGGTTTCTTCTTTTTAGTTTTTCTGTTTTCCTTTTCATTCGTTTTTCTTGAAAAGGATGATGTCCACAGGTGAAACAGGAAAAAGACACAAACTGGTTGTTCTGTTAGCCACTAATTATCCAGACACATGTTGATATAAATCCAGAACTGATTACGACTTTTCCCTTTTGATGAAGGTTTTTGCACAACTAACATTTTTAATGGTTAAAACTTTTTTTTCACTGAGGTGATTCCTTCAGTAGTTGAGACTCGACTGTTGATTGAGGAATTTCTTTCCCAGATTGAAATTTGACCTTAATTGACTCATCCCCAGATGAAGATCCTGGAAACAGCATATATCCCTATTTTTCTTCTATTTCAAATAAATACAGATTATTCTATGACTTCATCTGACTCCGACACCTGAACATAACATGATTTATATGGCATCGATTTGACAAATACAGTGAAACCTGTTAGTGACCACCCTTTGGGATCGACCTGACTGGTCACCTTTCACAGGTGGTCACTATACAGGACAGTGACCTTCCCCTTCTCCCAAAAGAAAAGAACAGCTTAATTCAAACTGCAAATTTATATTAATTAAAATCATTAACTTGTAGTCAAGCAATAATGAGGATATATAGCACATATCACCTAATGAATAAAGTCTTATAGCTAGCATATACTGTATACAGGTTAGTTTTAATTGTAATATGTTCATTTAACATAATCAAATTAAAATACTGTATAAAGATACATAGACAGTAATATTATAATATTTACTTTTTATTATATTGATTTAACAGACTATTTTATCATAAAAAAAATTCTAATAAAATATTAATCCTTAGAATTTTATTTAATAGAAAAAATTCTAAGCAAAATACAATAATTCCTCCATAAATTAATATTCTTGGTTACTTTAGCAGGTTAAAATTTCTTAAAACTACCTAAGTGAGTGGTCAATATACACATTAGGCAGGTGGTCACTATACTGAACAAAAATAGCATTACATCCTATGGGAAAGAATCCAGTTTTTGAAATTTGGTCTCTAGCCAGGTGGTCACTGTATTAAAGTGGTCATTTTAACAGGTTTCACTGTATATTTTTATTATGGGTGATTGAGGACTAAAGCCCCTTCACTTGTTGATATAATGTTTATCACATAATTTATCCTCTTTCAACTAATTTTTTTTTATTTGTATATCAGATCCTTGTCGTTTAATGTGCAGGATGATTTCATCAGATGTTGCACTCTCTACAGTTTCTTGATTTGATTTTCTTTATAGGAGATAGTTTAGGATAAAATAAATTGTGAGTTAATGTATATAATACAGCTTGGAGTCTGGACCATAGCTCCTAGTAATAATTAATATATAAACATTTTATTGTAATTTTTATTTTTATTGGCATCAACAATAGTTTTAGAATATCAACTCAATTTATTGGTTAAAATAAAGGGTGGAGCAAAGAGCACTCACTTAAGGTTTGACAACTTGTAAATCTATCTCAATAAATTGTATATGCATGAACTTTGTATGAATTCTTCCTATATATATTTTCTTAAATAAACTATATAGAGTGGAAATTGTTTAACCTGAAAATGGAATGAAAAATCATGACCCAATCTCATAAACTGACGTTGACCTGTAATTTGCCTTCATAAAGCAATGATTGCACATTATTTCAGAAGTGTAAATTTCTAATATTTATTTGTAAAGTTGAACTATGTATTTTGTCAGACTATTGAAATATTCGTAATCTAACCAATGTATCTTTAAATAAGTGAATTATTTTGTGTGTATTAAAATAAAATAAAATAATTTATTTTTTATGTATTTCATATTAGATCGAGAAAATTTTGTTTTGATATCAATTGTAAATATGTGGATTTCAAAGTATTTAGTTATAAAAAATGAAAAACATCATGCAATATACTGTAATAACTTTATTTTTTCGTGTATTAAAGAAAAAGTATTATTTATTATGATAAAAAAATAAAATTATACTGCATGCCATCCATAATTTTAGATATTACTATCAATACTTAATTAGTTATAAAAAATGAAAAACATCATGCAATATACTGTAATAATTTTATTTTTTCATGTATTAAAGAAAAAGTATTATTTATTATGATATAAAAAAATAAAATTATACTGCATGCCATCCATAATTTTAGATATTACTATCAATACTTAAGATAGGGTGGCAGTATATTATAGTGGGGATGGATAGTAAAATCGATTGTTAAGGTATAGTGAAAATATGTTAAATGCATGTGCATTAAGCAGGATATACCTGTATTTTCATTTTTCTTTTCATTCTTTTTAATGGTTCTCTGTAATTTTAATACTGTATCTTTATCATATGTAGCTTGCTTTACAATTCAGTCTATTTCTTTGCTTTGAATAATCGTTCTTTTCAACATACTCTTATTCCTGACAGCTTATACATGCATAGCTTGTTCGACAACTTCAGGATTAGAAATGGTGTATTTGTTTCTTTTTTGTGTATATTAGTGGTATATCCTTCTCCATTTATCTTAATTCTAACATCTGAAAAAATAAATTTTTGTTTTATTTATTCTCTCTTGCTTCAATACTAAACTTAAGCCTCCTATCTGTTATTCTATAGCCTAATTTTTTCTAGACTTTCATCTGTTGCCACAAAAATGTTATCAATGTAGCTAACATATTTTTAAGTATCTAACATTCAGTTCAAACTTGGCAATATTTCTCTTTCCTTCCTCCTAACTACAACTCGCAAGTACCCCTGCTAAGGGAATGCCTATTGTTAGGCCTTTGTTCTGTTTCATAAAATTCAACTTTGAATCTGTAATATGACTTTTGTGTTACTTGTGGCATAAGTCTCTCATTATCTATAGTGATGTAAAAGAAGTCCATGCAATTCTATGTATACTGATTCTGTCTGTATTGATGGATAGGAGGACACAAATCAAACATTGCCATTGTTTTATTTGATACTTTTTTTATACTATATACCAAGAGAAGAGATGCCATCAAAGATACTGAGAGAGTTATGCTGTATGGTAATAGTGTCTCTTTCTTGGTATGTGATGTAAAAGAAGTCCGTGCAATTCTATGTATGCTGATTCTGTCTGTATTGATGGATAGGAGGACACAAATCAAACACTGCCATTGTTTCATTTGATACTTCTTTTACATTATATACCAAGAGAAGAGATGCCATCAAAGATACTGAGAGAGTTATGCTGTATGGTAATACACAGGTTCAAAGGTGAATTTTATGATCCAATAGGAAATCTCATAGCAGAGGGGCTTATAGGACTAATAATAGTAATAATAATAATAATAATAATAATAATAATAATAATAATAATAAAACATGCAACATAGTAAGAAAGTTTCTCAGCACTGACACAGACAGTTTTAGTTAACACACCATTAAACATCACAAGTAGCTATGTCTTGACTTATGTGTCCGGACATAGCACAATTAAACATCACAAGTAACTATGTCTTGACTCGTGTCCGACATAGCTTTGTCCCAGAGTTACTCCGTGCCCACATTGATGTACTATATAATAATAATAATAATAATAATAATAATAATAATTGATATAATTATTATTAAAATTAATGAAAACTTTTTATAAAATAGTTCCATATGTTTATATTCTCTATATCAAATATTGATTTATTGCATATTAGCTAAAAAAATAATTATAGAACAGATACATAGTAGATACAAATAGAAATTGATTGTAGATACAGATATTTACAAATTAATGTACAAAGAATCAATGACTGATAGGGTATTACAATTTAATTAACTTAAAGATAGTAAAACTGTTATTTTTAATTCTGATAAATTTGACAAAATATTTTATACAAATTATATTAGGTTGAAGAAATCCGAGAGAATATAACAAAAATACAAACCAATGTAGAGGAAGTAAAGAAGAAACATAGTGCAATTCTTTCTGCTCCACAGACTGATGAAAGTATGATAGAAATTTTGAAAATGTATTTCTTTTTTGATTTGATATTATTCTGTATTTCATTTTTATAAAACTGTGTTTAGAAATAAAACAAGAGTTAGAGGATTTAATGGCCAGTATTAAAAAGACTGCCAATAAGGTACGGGCCAAATTAAAAGGTATGTTTAAAACTAAATTAACTTTATACAAATTTCCAGTTAAATAAACATTTTTATATAGATTTTCTGTATAATTTATTTTTATAGTTATGGAACAAAATATTGAACAGTTAGAACAAACCAGGATGATGTCTGCCGATTTCAGGATACGCAAGACTCAAGTATGGTTTATAAATTGTAAATATCACTTTATAAAAATAAGTTTATAATAATCTTAGAATTTATCATATTTGGTGCACAATTTTTATTTTAGCATTCCATGTTGTCACAAAAATTTGTGGAAGTTATGACAGATTATAATAAAACCCAAACAGATTATAGAGAAAGATGTAAAGCTCGGATTCAAAGACAATTAGAAATTAGTAAGTTAATATTGCAATCATAAGATATATGATTGTAATAAAGTATTCAATTAACTAATTGTAAAAGTAAATTATAACTAAAATATTTATAAATTTTCTAAAAATTTAATAATTATAATGTTTAGCTGGAAAAGTTACTACAGATGATGAATTAGAAGATATGTTAGAAAGTGGAAATCCAGCTATTTTTACTCAAGGAGTAATTAAATTTTATTATTACTAAAAAATTCTCTAAATTTTTTAAAATGAAACTTTTTATAATATAATTTTGTGCAGATTATTATGGAAACACAACAAGCAAAACAGACTCTGGCTGATATTGAAGCCCGTCATGCAGATATCATTAAATTAGAGAATAGTATTAGAGAACTTCATGATATGTTTATGGACATGGCTATGCTTGTGGAAAGTCAGGTTGGTGATTTTTAATATACAGTTTTAAATATAGTTTTTTTTTTTATAAATATTTCCTTTAATAAATTGCATTAATTTGCACATTTTCTATACTTGATGACAGCATCGGAAGTCAGTATTGAGTCTATAAGAGAACCGAAGTTCATTTATATCACTACGCTGATGATATAGTCCACTAAATTATTCACAATGCTACAGCAAATTGCCATAAAATAATGACAATTTTGACAAATACGCTATAAACTACAAATAAAATTACAATATAAACATGATTTTAATATGTGGTAAATTATCTGCAAGTCTATAATATATACAATGATCAGATTTGCAATGATGTTTTGCACATTCCAATCAATTCTGTATTTTAAATTGGTGCATGAATTGGTGGAGAGTTGTAATTTTAAGTCATTCTTGAAAGGTGCAGCATTCTTACTAATGCTGTTACCTTTTACATCAAAATTGACTGTTCCGTGCACATTAATACCATCACAGAAGTTGATAATATGCCGCTCCCATAGATTCAATACTCACTTTCGATGTTGTTATCAAGTATACATGCAAAGATAATTTTCAATTTCACAAAAAATTATTTCATTATCAACCAATTAATTTAATTAACTTATCATAATTTGCTTAAAACAATGCTTTATCTTGTTCTCTAATTTATCATCTGTAATTTGTATGTTAATAAATTTTTCTGCCAAGTCTTCATTTTACATTTAATGGTTTTTCAGCAATTCCCAAAGTGTAGTTTTATATAAATAAAAATTTACAATGTGGAAACTCCAACAAATCATATCTTTGTTAGTATTGCAGATATTTAAATCCATACCTATCCAATATTAATGGTGGTACAAAAAATGTTTTCATGTATTTGATATAAGCAAAAATGTTTGGAAACTATTGATATAAATTATTGTTTTTATGATATTTTTACTTACTCTGTTCATTTCAAATTTGCTGCGGTATACCACCAATTAAAACAAATAATTAATTGATGGAGACTCCACTATTAAGAACACTTTGTGGACTGTCCTTTTAACAAATAGGTAAAAACAGGAAGCAGTACATCAGTCATTTTAAAAATTTTTAATGTAGCCTTTGTTAATTAAATAGAAGTATATTTCATCATAATAATGACTATCACTTCATATTGTGATCAATAAAAAAGGAAATATATACAGGTGTTCTTTAAGTTGCCCATTTAATAAATTTTTGAATTTCATTTTGAAATTTAAGAAAATTTTATATAAGAATTGTACAAGAATTTTAAAAACTACAATAATTAAATGGTTTAACAATGTGAAATTGTTTAACAAATAAAAATAATAATTAATTAAATATTTAATTATTTATTATTTTTATTTAATGTGTGACTAAACAATGTTTCAAGACAGCAAAGTTTCCACTAAAAAATATTCTTATTATAATGAAAAATTTTTATTCAAGAGTTCTGAAATTAAAATTTGTAATTGATTAAATTGATTCTATAAGTTCCAATGCCTGATACATGTACAAGAAGTAAAAGCATGCTTGTATTCAATTTCTGGCATTTCAAGACAAAATTTAGAAACCTATAATCTCTTTTTTTTTAATTTTATCAAAAAAAAAAATGTTTATAATATCAATTTTTATTTTGATTATTATTAGAAAAAATAAAAAAAAACTCATAAAATTTCTTTTAAATCAGATATATATTACAAATTTTTAATTAATCCTTTCATTCCGAACTTAGTCCAAAGTGCCAATTTCAGACTGCCTTTTATATATGATTTTCGGATTCTAATCAATATTATCAGTTGTATAAGTATTCTTTATGGTTATTTTATTTGAACAATTATTCTGAACTGCTAATTTATAATTCAGGAAAGTTTGACTTCTTAGAAAATAATATGGTTTTGTTTTTTATCATATTTATCATTCATAGAATTAGTTTTTATTTCAAAATTTTGATGTTTTAATTCAGGGGTGGCCAACTTGTTTGTCATTAAGATCAACTTTATATGTTAACAATGAGTTCGCGATCTACCTTCGAAATTCTTCGTTTGGTGGTCAGAGTAAAGATAGGAGCGAAAATCACATATCCCAAAACGAGATATCCATTAGCGGTGACGGATATCTCGTACTTTACTCTTTTTTTCCTTTTACTTTACTCATAAATCTATTCATAGAATTAGTTTTTATTTCAAAATTTTGATGTTTTAATTCAGGGGTGGCCAACTTGTTTGTCATTAAGATCAACTTTATATGTTAACAATGAGTTCGCGATCTACCTTCGAAATTCTTCGTTTGGTGGTCAGAGTAAAGATAGGAGCGAAAATCACATATCCCAAAATGACATTAGCCCAAAACGAGATATCCATTACCGGTGATGGATATCTCGTACTTTACTCTTTTTTTCCTTTTACTTTACTCATAAATCTCAAACACAATACTTCACTTCAACTCTCACAACTGTCAATTCATAGGCACTATGTTGGCATCGTAAGCGAATTTAGAATTTTGTCTAAATGCTCTGCTGCTACCGGCTATTCTGTTTTGGACCATACTCAGCAATAAAGTGAAATTTTGGCTTTAGTTGTCTAGAGAAGGCACTATGAAGTAAGAGAGTCATCCGATAACTTACGAAGATCGACTACAAATCATCCCATGATCAACCAGTCGATCGCGATCAAACTGTTGGCCACCCGTTTTAATTAATTGCAGAAGCAAAACAATAAATATCATACTTGACAATTGAAATTGGCAGATTAGATTATTTGAAGAATAATCTAAGATGCCAGTTTAGGATGAATAAATAGAAATAGAGCAATAAAACCTGACAGAGGAAGTATGAAATATAATTCTTCTACTTTGAAGGATTCTAAATCACATATTATATAAAATTTTATCTTACTTTCTAATTTTTTTATATTCTTTGATATGTTTACCTGTTTTTATTGTAGTACTTTCCATCAGATAAAAGGTATTTATTTTTTTACAAATTTTTTCAATCAGATATATAATATGCAAATTATGATGATTAATAGAATCAAAAATTCTCTGTCTTAACACTTAATGATAAATTAATTTGTTCTTTTTCTTAAAGAGAATGGTGAGAAAGTTTAAATAATCACTAAATATTATGATACTGGCATCAGAATTTGTAATGCGTGTATATCATTTCTGATTATAGCACAATACTCATTCCTTCAAATTAAATAATTTTGTTATATGTTACTTATATGCAATTAGATTTACGTTATAAATGAATTGAGTAACTTATTAAAAAAGTTACTCAATGTATTTGTAATTTTAATATTGATGTGTTTATTATATATTAAAATATTTATTCTATATTTAGGGTGAAATGATTGATCGTATTGAATATCACTGCGAACATGCACAAGAGTATGTTCAAAGTGCCAAGCAGGATACTAAAAAAGCATTGGTATATCAGAGTAAGGCACGAAGGGTATGTTATTAAATATTTTTACATATAGAACATCATAAAAATCATTCACGTATTTATTTAAATGTAAAATAACATAAACAAATAATACACAATTTATTAATTTTGTTAATATGATTTATATAATAAGTCAAAAATTTGTTTTGTTTGATTTATTTTAATTTTTATGTTATTGAAAAAGTTTTCTGTTAATTCACTTTATTTTTTTTATTTTATTTTCAGAAATTGATCATTATTATTATTATAGTTATCATCGTAATCATCATTATTGCACTGATCATTGCTGGTTCTCTTGATGCCTTCTAGAACTATTTAGTTCTGTATAAAGTGTTTTAATGGCCTATATTATAGTCACATTAATAAAGAATATCTTGAAATTAATGTTCATTAAATGAGCATATAAAAAAACTGAGCCTGTCAAATATTTTTACTGAAAATGAAACATGTATAAACTATATTTAAATTACAATATATTCAAGATATTAAAATCCAAACATTTTTATTCTGTCCACTTGAAGTTCCTAAATAAATGTACTTCAATTTGTGATTTTAACATTTTGAAGTGTTTTTATTGTATCATTTAAAATGTTTATAGGATTTCAAGTTTATATTATTAAGAGATTTGTTTCGTACATTTATATAAATATTTATGCTAGCATTGTATTAATAATTATTCTTTTATATTTAAAATAATAATTGTTGAAAAAAGCTTTCCATTTTTCATTTTGCAATAATCTGTACTTAAAACAAATGATTAATTTTTTGATTATATAAATAATTATTTTGGCAAATATAATTAAAAAAATAGCTACAGTTACGTGTGAATCTCATTTTATTAATTTGTCATTTTGTTATTTATAACAATGTTTGTTTTTTTGATTTATTTTGGAATGTGTACTTATGTTTTATTTTCTAGTCTTTAAGAGAGAAATAATTTTTGTTCTGTTTAATCACACAATAAATTATATAAATCAGATAAAATTTATCAAACGTATGCATTGTATATTTTGTTTGATTTTATAGATTGTATGTTACTTTATTGCAACATTATTAAATGATATTTTAAATCAAATTTTCACATAAACAATAAAAGATTTGAGAATTAACGATATAATGAATTTATATATATTTATGTATTTCAAAAATGAATTTTTTTTGTTTAATTGTTTATTGATTTATGTTAATGTATAGTTCTTTTTGTTTTTAAAAATAATATAAATTATATAATGTACTTACTTCACTTATAAATTTCAGAATATGGATTTATAATAAATGAAATTGGAATTATCATATTTAAAATTAGCAAGATTAAGATAAACTCTGAAAAATATATGTCATAATTTAAAGATGCAGAGTATGATTTAATAATTACAAATAAGAAAAATATATCCTTTCGTATTTTGTACTTATGTTCCTAATATTTGTAAAAAGCAGTTATTTATATAACTACAATTTAATCGTCGTACAATCTTCCAACATACTGACTTGATGCTATTATAGGTATGGCATCCTATAAACGGAACTCATAACTGATCCATTGTTTCACAACCTTTGCATATATTCATAAGCATAAAAATTCAAATAATCTAATCTAATCTAATCAATCCATCATTAACAAAAAAAATTATATAACATTCAAATTATAGAATACAAAGTATTAAAATTCATAATAAAAATTATTAAAATAATTAAAAGTTTTCATTTAAAAGAACTTTTTTGTTTTTTTATTTGATGATAATTTATATATTGTATAACATATCTTTTATGGAGAGCATAAAATAGAATGTTAACATTAAAATTTATATCTTATGAATACTTAAGATTTCTTTCTTCAGTTAAATCAGTATTGATTTTTGGATTTGTTCTAGATTTGAAGGACAGTATTGAAATATTTATTTATTTTTATAAAAAATTTTATTTTTTATATTGATTACGTATACTGCCATTATTGACACATTCCAAATACTGCATTCAATCCCAGTTCATCTAGTGCAAAAGCCAAAGCAGATTTTGTCCAACATAAAGTCGTATACAGTAATAAATTTGCTATGAAAATATGTCTGATAAAATTGGTGAAGAGAATGAAAAACTCATAAAAATAATCAACTATTCTGATCATAAACAAATTATAATAGACGAGTGACAATGAAATCATTTCTTTGCAAAAGCAAAAATTATTTTTGCAAAATTGAAAAAGTGGCACACATCAAGGTCATTAGAGCAAAAATTTGTGAATAGTATGTTTGTAAATCAAGGAATATCCATATATAAAATTTAAGTTTTTAATGAAGGTTATATTGAGAAAGTAACTTATGCTATTGTGTTGTACATATACTAATCACCTGCTTTAATTCTGTAACTAAGCTAATTAATCACAAGCACTAATTGCAGTTGAGAATAATAATAGATTATTTTATTTAAAAATTAACGTTCTCGGTACAGTGTACCATCCTCAGGTTCTACATTCAAACTCAATTTCGAATGTCCAACAACTTTTTTAACAGAAATTACATTAGTTATTAAAAAGTTTACGTTAGTTTTTAAAAAAATCTATCATTATTTTTAACTGCGATTAGTGCTTGTGATTAGTTAGTTATCTGAGTTGTACAAGATAAAATTTATGTAAAATTATCAAAAAATTTATAACTATAGAATATTGTACTTACAGTATTTACTATCATTACATTAGCTTACAAATAAATCAGAAAGATTCCATTTTACTTAAATATATAAAAAATTTTAGACTTGTCTGCTTTCAAAACTGCAATTGCTTCTTGATGTATACCATAATTTTGAAAGTAACTGAGCGAACTGTACTCACTGATGTTCTATATACCTTTAAGAAATTGAAACTAAAATATTTATCACAATGACTCTGTATATTACAACAAAACTTATTTTCTCTGTATTAGATTTAACAAAATCTTGGATGAGCAGAACCCAAATTATTGAGACTGAACTTTATAAAGTTATTCCTGAATAACAAATTGGAAAGGATATCTGTTTTTGTAATTATTGGTTCATAATCTTTATTCTTTAAAACTTATTAGCGATATTTTTAGAGTATATCTTAATTCGCTACTTTTGCACTTCTCGTTATATATAATTTTTTTTTTTGTTGTATACATATATATGTAATTTGAGAATAATTTTTAAAATGTTTATAATAAACAAGACAAGAAATATATTTGACTGTAATATTAAAGATTAATTTTGCTTATCATATAATGTTTAAATGTAATTATAATTTATGCTAAATATAGATTTTTGATATAATAATTGCTTTAAATTTTGTCTTGCTTTATTAATAATGATAAAAGAGTAAAGTAAATATATTTATTAAGATATTTAATTGGTGCTACTATGGGATATGGTTTACCAGGATACTTTACTATAGCAAACAGTCTACCAAAATTCTTATATAATCAGAAAAATATGATTAAAAATTTTTAGATTTAATATTTTTTTGTTATAAAAAATATTATATGTAAATTTTCTTTGTCCTATTATTCAATAGTTTAATTATTCAATAAGTGATCAGTGACCCTAATCAAATTTAAAATGATTCAAAAAATTTGCAAGATAATACAGAAATAAAAGTTTTTAGATTCTTCTTTTCAACTTTAACTAATTTTATTGAAGCACTTTCGATCCTCTGGATCCTCGTCAGCAATTCTTATAAAGCAATATTGGAAGAGAATAAAAAAAAAAAAAAGGATTGCTTTATAAGAATTGCTGAAGAGGAACCAGAGGGTCGAAAGTGCTTCAATAAATTAGTAGTTAAAAAGAAGAATATAAGGCTTTTCTGTATTATCCTGCTCATTGCACTGATTTCTTTTTTTTTTTTTTTTTTTTATTTTAATTTTTTTATTTTTAATATAATTATATTTTTATTTTTTAAATTAATATTATTTTATAAAAATATATATTATAAAATATAGTATTAAAAAAAAATTATAATTTTTGTTAAAATTTCGTAATGATTCATTTAATTATTTTTGATCATTGTATTCAATCTCGTTTTAACTTATATATTCCAGATTTGTTATATAAAACAAAAAAAAAACTGGTGGACTATAGTTTGCCAGGTAGATCACACTATAGTAACATCATGTTTTTATTCTCTTCGAAATAAAATAGTCAGATAGTAATTTAATTATTTTAATGCTATCAATATAATTTTCAATAAAAATTGATATTTCTCTTTGCAGAAGAAAATGATTATCATGATCTGCGTAGTTATTCTAATTATTGTATTGGTGTCGACATTAGGAGGAGTATTGGGCAGTTAAAAGATTCGGTTAAACGTTTGACTTCTTTGATCTCATAATGTTCTATTGTTTTTCTTCATTATCAGTATCATAACTTTGCATTCATACCTAGGTGCCTCCAACTTCTGTCAATATTCTTTTATTTCTATATTCATTCTCATCCAACTCTCTGAAACAGAAGATTAATAAAAATATACAGAATCTAACAGGTATTTTAACAAAATTAATTATATATATATATATAATGCACTATCAGTGATCTACTGCACATATCAAATGCTGATCTTCAGGAATGAATAGTAACAATAATTGCAGGCATTGTTAATAATTTTCTTGTTCATTTATATAAAGTTATTATTACATGTATGGATATTTCATTTTGTAATGATTTTTAGAACATTTTATATTTTTGTTTGTTTTGTAAGAATAGTGCTCAATAAAATGATTGTAATCAGATCATGATAAGCAACTTTGTCATTAAGTATTTTTTCTCTATCTTGAATGGTTTGGTAGACAACAACTGATCTTCATCAAGCCATTCAAGGCTACTGTTTGTATGATTTTTATATTTTCTTTGGTTCATTGCTTATAGTTATAGCATATTTCTTGACATTTATGTGCATGTCACAAACATTACAAAAATTTCCTTTAGTGGGACATTCTGTATTATTCATATGATTCATATTATAATAGCTATTTTATTCCAAAAAAAAGTGTGAAGTGATGGCATAAGTTGAGCAGCTAGTGCTTTAAGACATGTATGACAACTAATTGCTTAAATATGGAGATGAACATTAATAAGGGGACAGTAATCAAGGAAAAATGAAATGATTTGCTGTCAAAAGATGTATTGTTGTTAGTTGACAATGCACATACACACTGAGCTGCAAAAATAGTCACTTTTCTGTGCAACTATGACTATATAAGCTTGCCCCATCCCCCATATTCTCCTGACCTGGTGTTTTCAGACTTCTTCCTGTTTTGAAAAATGAAAAATCATTTACAAGGAAGAAATTTCTTCAATAATGATGAGATCATTACTGCTGTGGAGAGCTAATTTGCCAAATCTGCCAACTTCTACAAAGATGGGATTGAATAATTATTCCACAGGTGAGAGAAGTGTGATCTTAGGAATTGGATATGTAGAGAAGGAAGAGTTGGAGGACCAAATTTCAGATCTCTAGCAATATCTGTAACATAATGAGAGTAAAACTTTTTGATCTTTTTTTATTCAGGTATTCCTCAATTTCTGCAAATAATTAAGCCCAAAAGTTTTTATGTAATTCATATTTTGTGGGAATCAGAAAAATGATTTTTAGCAAAAATTCTTAAAGTAAAAACTATCAAACCTAGTGGATTAATGTGATTGTACCTATACTATATTATGGCACCATATTGATATTGTTCTCTGACTGAAAGCAAGAAATGCTATTTGGCATTTTCTCTCTTTCAATTAGAGAGCACCCTATCATGACTATACTTTGTGAGGAAGTTAACTTTGACCTGTCCTATTTTTATTTTATTATGCACTCTATTATTTTAGCGTTATTTTCTTATATTCTAACGTATTATATTTTAGTTTAAAAGTTAACTTACTTCCCACGTTCTCCGTCTCCGTCGTTAGCAATCACGTGATATGGAATCGAAACCGTCCTCCGGAAGAGCTATCCCAGTTAATGACGTCATCGTATCTAAATAATTTTACCACTGAACTGATATGTGAAAATAAGAATGATCCGTAACGGTGTTTTGTTCGATATATAAATTAATTGTAAAGATGATGACATGAATGAATTACTCTGTAAACTAATAACTTTGAACTTGTTACGTATAAGTACGTAAATGAGCGAGTACGGAAGTGTACGTCACTCCCGTATAAAAGAACGATGCAATCGATAAGTTTTTTGAGGTGCTGAAATTCCAGACGTAGACTTGGCAAAAGTGACAATTGAGTTTCTTGTAAGGATCCACTGTTGTTGGAAGTTTGTATCGGAGGTGGAGGTATTAGAAGTTAAGTAGTATTTAAGGTTTCCGTTTTGGAATTTTGATATTTGAATTGGATTAAACAAGTTTTGTTGGATACTTGTTGTTGCTTTATTATAGTTTCAATAAAGCATTTGCTAACACTTTTGTAAGTGTTTGAAGTCTAATAAATTTATAGTTTTATTATTTATTTAACCTGTTTGGAAGTTTATTCCAATTACTTAGTGTAAGTTTCTAACATCGTTTTTGTCCGTTTTACTGCTAACATTTAATCGGTACTTTTAGTGTAAGTTCCGATAATTGTTTTCGTTTCTTCAGTTAGATGTTACGTTATTGTTAGATTGTTTTGTAGTTAATTATATTTAAGTTAGAACTTAGCTTAAGACCTGAGCTCAGGCAGAACTCTGGAATTTGCAGAGTCGCTAGTCGTTAGGTTTAGATTTTAATTAGAATTATTACTAGTCGTTCTAATACGCGACTTTGCAACTTGACCACAGCATTGGAAGATAGTATTGAGTCTATGGAAGTGGTGTATTGCCAACTTTTCTGACTGTATTAATGTCAATTTCGATATAAAAGATAATAGCATCAGTAAGAATGACATTTATTTTTATGTAATGGTGTCTGTGGGTTTACAGTTTTCAATTTTGATTAAACATTCAATTCAATTTACTTCATTTGATGGTTAATCATGCAGCTTTTTGAGAATGACTTAAAATTACAATTTTCTGCCATTTTGTAACTATTAGAATTGATTGGAATGAGCAAAGCATCATTGTGCATTTGATCATCGTATATATTATAGACATGCAGATAATTGTATAATAATCCATCCTACTATTGATGAAAAATAAAATTAATTTCAGCACAATAGTAGGAAATTAACGTAACTTTATTGAGATAACGTTTTCAGCTATTCTATAGCCATCGTCAGTCAAACGTATTAGTGTGGTTATCGTTAGTCATCATTGTGTCAGTATCGTTTGACTAATGATACCCACACAATGATGACTAACGATAACCACACTAATACGTTTGACTGACGATGGTTATAGAATAGCTGAAAATGTTATCTCAATAAAGTTACGTTAATTTCCTACTTTTGTGCTGAAATTCATTTTATTTTATGCAGATAATTTACTAAATGTTAAAATCATGTTGATATTGAAATTTTATTCGAAGCTTATAGCTTATTTATAAAAATTGTCATTATTTTATGGCAATTTACAGTAAGATTGCGAAGAATTTAGTGGACTATATCATCAGCATAGTGATATAAATGAACTTTGGCTCTCTCATAGATCCAATATGCCTTCCGATGATGTTGCCAGGTATAGTACAATATGTTCATGACACTTGTATGTATCATGGCACTTGTACAATATCATAACAGCAATATGATCTTTTAAATATTATAAACTACTAGGTATGTCGAAATGAAAAGGTAATATACATTGCTGTTCAGTCATGAAAAGTCAGATTCAAAAGTAATTGCCATAGGCTTGAAGGCAACTATCCCACTTTTCAGGAAGTAGATTCTCTGTTCATAGAATTCCTTTAGCTAGCATCATAACCACTCCATCACCACATGCTTAACTTCATTAACCAACTGAAAATGCTGCCTTTCAGTTCCTTTAGCAGACCAAACAAACTATTACACGATGATTAGTCTTAACAAGCTCATCTACAGTGGCTATAAGCCAGGGGTGTTCAACCTGTCGACTGAGGAGCGAATTTTGGTCGATCTCTTGTTTATTCCTCCTTACTTACAAATTTAATTAAAACTGAAAACATAATAATTTATTTATCATTATTTTGTATTATTTTTTAATTCTCTTTAAGTGTATTACTATTGTTTATTTATTTTTTGTTAAAATTGTGAAATCACTAATTTTCTTATTATTTGTAAGTATACACATAAAAAGTTTCCAATATTAACTAATATTGTGCAAAAAATTTTGTCGTGTTTCAAATCGACATATTTATTAGAATCCACTTTTTCAAATGTGAACATAAAAAAAGAAAAGAAAATTAAGAAACCAAATTACAAATGCTCATTTGGATGATTGTCTGTGATTGCCCACTTCTTCATATCAACCTGACAATGAAAATATTGCAAACTCCAAACAATGTCAAATTTCACATTAACTTTATTTTAAAAAACCAAAATTAAAAAACAACAGATTGATTACAGAACTCTTAAGTTACAGGAAATGCTGGTTGATTAAAAAAAAGTTGATTAAAACAAACTTATGAGTCTGTAATCAATCTGTTGTTTTTCTAATTTTGGTTTTTTAAAATAGAGAAATAAATATTTTATTTCAATATATTTGCTTTGTTTGTTGAATTAAAATAATTAAAAGCAATAAATAAATTTTTAAATATTTACAAATAAAGTTTTTAGGGCTGGGAGAGTGGGTCCTCCAAAGTGAGTCAATGCATTTAACTGCATAGTTGTACGTAATCAGATATTAGGTTGAGAGAATGTGAACATGATCTTTATAAGAGAGTAGACTGCTGAATAACTTGGTATGGAAAAATAGCTCACATAGTAAAAAAGGTTGAACACCACTGCTATAAGCTATGCAGTAATTATGACATTTGATTGGCCTGGGCATGCATCATCTTCCAAACTTTCACAACCATTTTTAAACAGTCCACCATTTATGCACAATTTTGTGTGAACAGCAATCAATCCCATAAACTTCAGACAATTGACAATGAATTCATTAGGGCTGGATCTTTCAGCTGAAAGAAAGCATATCACTGCACACTGCTTGTTTTGAAGAATTTGCAATCACAAACACCATTGTTTTCTAACTGGATGGAAAATAAATATTCTGCCTATGCTTTTGAATGTTCTATTTGAATACTATGTGATGTCACTCTGATGCATGTAAGTTTGACATACATTAAAAACAGCCTTTTGCATATGCAAAAACAAATATTTTTCCTCTGGCTTAAGGCTTGTTTATAGTCCGACGAAGCTAATGTTTCGTTGGCACCTAGAACGTCTGTCACGCTGCGTTCTAATTTGCTTGTTTATAGTTAATATTATATAAACAAGAATAATCTTTAAATGCCTCAATAAAAAATTCAACATTGCTATTTGAATCAAGGATGTGCTTGATTTGAACACTGCCATTTTGTATCAGATCGCAAAGCATCATGGTATAACATAACGTTGAAACCTAGAACTCGTTCTAGGTTGTCAACTTCGCGTCAGTTATGCTGTGTTATGGATAATGTCGGAGTATAAACCTATGAATTGTTTCTAACCTCAACATCGCCAACGAGCGTCTCCGCCACGTCGGACTATAAACAAGCCTTTACTATGTTTGTTTTATTGCACTCATTATCTTTTCATTTTGACATACCTTGTAAATATGTTTGGACTTACAACTTGCAAATGCAATAAATTTTTATGCTGTATATATTAAAAAACAAAAAAAATTTGGATTTGTGGAGGTCAGAGATACATAAGACAAGGAATAGCTGTATTGCAATAATTCAATTTATACTAATTTCATCTTGTCACATCTATACTAAACTCTAATTCAATTTTTTTTATAATACAATTTCATTGAAGAGTTTGTTCAACAGAAAATGTCAAAGAAATAAAATATAAAAACTGTGAAAAAATTTTCTTAACAGAAATATTATCAGCAAAGATAAATTAAAAAAACAAAAATTTCAAATATGAAATTTTGCTACAATTAATGAGAACAGAAAATCAGAATCAACTGCATTATGATAAAATGCTGTACAATTTCTATTGAGTAGGATTGAAATCAAATAGGGGGCTGTTATGTCACTTGGTTT
Organism: Olivierus martensii; assembly: GCA_000484575.1. Lineage (NCBI taxonomy): Eukaryota > Metazoa > Arthropoda > Arachnida > Scorpiones > Buthidae > Olivierus > Olivierus martensii. The sequence goes on from AYEL01085949.1 coordinate 55,830, forward strand.
ATAAAGCAATTATATTACAATGAATAAATAAAAATAACAAAAAATGATAAATAATAAATGAAAAAAAAAAAACAAAACTAAAAATATTATACAATATTTCCATTTAATTACTATTTATTGCCATTTCACTTGTATTTTCAATTATATAAATGAGTGATGCACAGTACAATTTCCATTGGCTAAATATCAATTCTGTTAACTGCCCATTCAGTGAATTGTATGTTCAGCAGAATGTCTGTTTGGTCAAATGTCCATCTACTGTCTGGACATGAATTTTTCTGTATCATATACAGTAGTCTGTCATATATAAATACTATATAATTGATCAGATTATTTATGATTTAGAGAGTAGAATATTTAAATTATTGTTGTGTGTCTGTTGTTATTTAAATTGCATGACATGTTTTAATATAGTCAATCTTCATATAAGAAGATTGAATATATTAAAACATATTGTACAACTAAAAATTATGTATTTTTATATAATATTATGATATTTTTGATGAAGAAATATCAGTATAGAATTATGCTGGCATGGAAATGATTGGTATAGAATTGTCCTGGCATAGGTAAGGTGGTGAAAAAAATGACAGATGAACTGGAAGTACAAAACATCCTATTCTGCAGTTGGCATGAAGGTAGTGTGTTCAGTTACTATGAATGTGCAGTAAGGAAGTAATGCAGCTGAGCAAACAATCTTAAATCTTATCTCATAATTCTTGCCTACTTCATTACAGAGAACATAATATAGAAAGAACACGTAACTTTTACTTAAAAAAAATTTTCAACTATTTTTACTAATCATTTTCAATTAAATGGTTATATAGTTGAAAATATAATTAATAGAAATGTCAGAAAATGTTTCCTTTTGAAATAAAATTTAGTGTTCCTAAGTATGATAATTAAACCAAAAATTTTCCATTTTTGATTGAATTATGTACAAGTAGCTCCACATTTACAAGAACTACTTTCTCCTTACAAAATTTCTCAGCATTTATACATGAATATATACAGAAATTTATATTTTTAAAAATTAAAAATTTATTACTTACAATGAAATAGTGATTTACCTGTCGATTCATGGAAATACAAAGTTGATGAAATCCTATTGTTATTAAAAAACAAATTCCTAAACTGGGTAAAAATAGTGCTCTTTCTGCTATTACAAAACCTACTCTGAAGAAAATATTTGATGCTGGTATAAATGGCACAATTAAAAATGCCATACTCATTGTTGTTAACCTATATAATTATTAAAAACAAATGATTTATAAGTATATTTCCATATATATAATTCTTAATTATAATTCTTTGAAAGTTATTAAAAATTTAAATATATATTAATATATGTATTTAAATCTGTAAAAAACTTTCAAAGAATTATATATTTTTTATTATAATAATCTAGTTATTATAATTCATAAAACATCACTGCCATTCTCAATATGAAATCTTTTATCAAACTTTTTTAACAGAAATTACATTAGTTATTAAAAAGTTTACGTTAGTTTTTAAAAAAATCTATCATTATTTTTAACTGCGATTAGTGCTTGTGATTAGTTAGTTATCTGAGTTGTACAAGATAAAATTTATGTAAAATTATCAAAAAATTTATAACTATAGAATATTGTACTTACAGTATTTACTATCATTACATTAGCTTACAAATAAATCAGAAAGATTCCATTTTACTTAAATATATAAAAAATTTTAAAGACTTGTCTGCTTTCAAAACTGCAATTGCTTCTTGATGTATACCATAATTTTGAAAGTAATTGAGTGAACTGTACTCACCGATGTTCTATATACTTTAAGAAATTGAAACTAAAATATTTATCACAATGACTCTGTATATTACAACAAAACTTATTTTCTCTGTATTAGATTTAACAAAATCTTGGATGAGCAGAACCCAAATTATTGAGACTGAACTTTATAAAGTTATTCCTGAATAACAAATTGGAAAGGATATCTGTTTTTGTAATTATTGGTTCATAATCTTTATTCTTTAAAACTTATTAGCGATATTTTTAGAGTATATCTTAATTCGCTACTTTTGCACTTCTCGTTATATATAATTTTTTTTTTTGTTGTATACATATATATGTAATTTGAGAATAATTTTTAAAATGTTTATAATAAACAAGATAAGAAATATATTTGACTGTAATATTAAAGATTAATTTTGCTTATCATATAATGTTTAAATGTAATTATAATTTATGCTAAATATAGATTTTTGATATAATAATTGCTTTAAATTTTGTCTTGCTTTATTAATAATGATAAAAGAGTAAAGTAAATATATTTATTAAGATA
>AYEL01085952.1:0-18486 GCA_000484575.1 Olivierus martensii
TCATTCTCATCCCTGCATCTCGATTAGTATTTCAGGAAAAATTATCACTTCCACCTATCGCACATAGTTTTTTATTATCTATTACGAAAGCCATAATATTAGTCCACCATTCGTTTTCTATGAAAATTTTAATATTCATTTTAAACACGTCACAGTTCTCTCACCGTTATCAGAACCCTACCCCTCGTTGCTAGCGAACTACATAATGGACGATCCTCCGCCAGCACATTAGTGCCTACGTTACCAAGGAAACTAATGCATGCTGAAGCCGAGTATTGTAAGGAAGCTGAACGTATCCGGTGAGGTGACAAACATTTTGGCTGGAGCTGTACATTCTGATTTTAATTTTAAAAACGTGTATGTCACAATATATATTTATATACTGTATATATTGCCCCTAAAAAAAAGAAATGAAAAAATTCATTGTTAATAACTCATTCACAAATTGCCCCCTGAAAAATCAAATTTCCCCCTTGTGGGGAGTGCGCCCCACATTGGAAAGGTTTACGGAAAAGTCACTCCCTGTATTTCGCCTCCGACAATTCTCCCCAAGCACGTTTTGCCCCAGCACTTTTTGCCCCCAGCACATTTCACCCCCCTGTAGATAATGAATAGGCTACAAAATTGCAAATATAGTAAACAAGTAATGATTCTAATTTATTTTTGTTTAATATAATAAATGCACATTATTATCGTTTAAAGCTCGAATTTAGATGCAATAAATCTAAGGCAATCAATCAGAATATGATTTTGAAAAATGACTATTCTGCACAATCAGAATATGATTTTGAAAAAGTTTGACTATTCTTTTGATATGCAATTACTTCATTCGTATTTTAAATTAGGAGATAAACTAAAAACTGAATTATTGTTGGCTACAGACGACACAAAATCAGCGGATGAAAACCCAACCCGAATGAAAAGTAACTCTTTGCGACATTCAATTCACATTGCGAGTTTCATATTTTGTTTTTTCGTCTTGTTTACATATTTATCTATGTTTTCGTTATTATTATTATCCTTAACCGTAAATCAGTTAATATTAAAATATCGTCAAAATAATTTTTTCTTTGTTGTTTTTTATTTAGGTCTGGTTACTGTAATAGCATTAATTGCAGTAATGTCATATTGGTATAGTAACAGATAGGAGAAGTACAGATGCGCTTTTACCCATTTTTATATTTCCGGAAAGTTTGTTTTCTCAACATTACAACTGATTAAACTGCGTATTTTTTTTATTTCGCTTTAAATCTCCTATATAACAATGAAGCATTTTTTGGTGTATGGTATTTTGTAAACATTTAATATTGTATCGAAAAATGCTTACATCTTTAATTAATTCATTAATTATTTAACAAGTGCAATATCATTATAACAAGTCTACTTCCATATTTTTAATTTTAAAAACGTGTATGTCACAATATATATTTATATACTGTATATATTGCCCCTAAAAAAAAGAAATGAAAAAATTCATTGTTAATAACTCATTCACAAATTGCCCCCTGAAAAATCAAATTTCCCCCTTGTGGGGAGTGCGCCCCACATTGGAAAGGTTTACGGAAAAGTCACTCCCTGTATTTCGCCTCCGACAATTCTCCCCAAGCACGTTTTGCCCCAGCACTTTTTGCCCCCAGCACATTTCACCCCCCTGTAGATAATGAATAGGCTACAAAATTGCAAATATAGTAAACAAGTAATGATTCTAATTTATTTTTGTTTAATATAATAAATGCACATTATTATTGTTTAAAACTCGAATTTGTATGCAATACATCTAAGGCAATCAATCAGAATATGATTTTGAAAAAGTTTGACTATTCTTTTGATATGTATTAGTTCATTCTGTATTTTAAATTAGGAGATAAACTAAAAACTGAATTATTGTTGGCTACAGACGACACAAAATCAGCGGATGAAAACCCAACCCGAATGAAAAGTAACTCTTTGCGACATTCAATTCACATTGCGAGTTTCATATTTTGTTTTTTCGTCTTGTTTACATATTTATCTATGTTTTCGTTATTATTATTATCCTTAACCGTAAATCAGTTAATATTAAAATATCGTCAAAATAATTTTTTCTTTGTTGTTTTTTATTTAGGTCTGGTTACTGTAATAGCATTAATTGCAGTAATGTCATATTGGTATAGTAACAGATAGGAGAAGTACAGATGCGCTTTTACCCATTTTTATATTTCCGGAAAGTTTGTTTTCTCAACATTACAACTGATTAAACTGCGTATTTTTTTTATTTCGCTTTAAATCTCCTATATAACAATGAAGCATTTTTTGGTGTATGGTATTTTGTAAACATTTAATATTGTATCGAAAAATGCTTACATCTTTAATTAATTCATTAATTATTTAACAAGTGCAATATCATTATAACAAGTCTACTTCCACATAATAGTTACAATAGCACAGTTTGACCCCAATTGAAGTTCGAGGATAAGTTTGGCGAAGCTTGTTTCAAATGGGCTTATGATAACGATCTACATTATTTTGGATTAGTAAATTATAGAAAAAAATAACAATAACGCGTTATAAAAAGCGCAAAATTTATTTTTATCGAATTAACTTTGTTACACATCCTATATATATTAATTCATCTATAAATCGATGGTAGACAGATTATATAATGAAGCATATCAATTACATATGGCATAGATTAATGTTTAATTTTTACAAAAATCATAATATTGAACACATTAAAGAACTACTAACTGAATATACTTTTTGTGGAGTGCCAGACTTCATAAAAAACGTAAAATTTGCGATAAATTGCTTCAAATTCTTAACTTTTTACCATTTAACTACATTATAATTAACTTTTTGCCTCGCACACTCGTATTTATTCATTTCAAACAGTTTTAGAGACATCAATAAAAATTCCAGATATCAAGAGTTGACTATATTTGCAATTTTACAGCCTATTCATTATCTACAGGGGCGTAATGTGCTGGGGGCGAAAATGGCTGGGGGCAAAAAGTGCTGGGGATGAAATGTGCTGGGGACAAATTGTTCCAGGGGCAAAATATGCTGGGGGCAAAACGTGCTCGGGGCGAAATGTTGGAGGCGAAATGCAGGGGGCAATTGGGAAACACTGATCTATATATATTAGGGCCGTGCAATGGCCAATAAACTATTGATCATCGATGCATCGATTAGTTTAAAATTCATCGATGGTTAGAGAAAATTAAATCGATTTTTCTACGATGGTATTTCTAACTAAAAAAATGTTCCTAAGTCCAATCAATCAAACGTTTATTTTATTGAAATGCAATACGTACAAGATTATCTATTTCTTCTATTGACAATGAACTTAAAAGTAAATACATATTCAAATGTTTTGGCTGATCATTACCAAAGTCGAGGTCGAAAAAATTACGGTATTGGCGTTCTTGATGACCTTGGTCCATGTCATCTGCAGCACTAGCAGTACTGCTAGTTCTCGTAGGTCTAAGCGAAAGTTTTGATTGCTGAAATGCCATAAAACAAACTACAAAGAAACAATAAAAATATTATTGGCTGGCTAATCCTATAGAATTCGGTATGTTATTGATGAGACTAACCTTACAGTTGAATATTCCTTCTTTGAGCTTAAATAATAGCAGAAAAGTGCTTTTTCAAAAGCACTTTTCTGCTATCCACGGAAAAAAGGTAACGACTATTTCTAACTCATCAGCTAACATGTCATTTCTAGTGTCATTTCATGTTTTGACCAGCGCCACTTGGAAAGTAGAGATGACGACATCTAGTGTAACTATTCAGCATGACTGCCGTTACAAAATTAAAATATTTAATAAATTCTTACAGTGAAAAATTACACCATCGATGGTACCAATGAAATACATCGATTGTTATAATTGTCCATAGTTTGATGCATCAGCATGAAAATCCATCGATTAATAATCGACAATCGATGCCATCGCACGTCCCTAATATATATATATATATATACCATCCTTAAATCTTACGGTTGAAGAATGGGGTTCAATAGGCTGAACCCAGACTTCTCTAGATAAATTGAAAGTGTGGGAACTGGAAATAATAATGAGGAGGAATAACTACTTATTATTCAGATATTTAGAGATTAACACTTTGAATAGAGGCACACTTTTGGTCCATCATTATCAACAGACATCTATGAACATTTCTTGATATTATTTACATTTCATAAAATCCAATCTACTTATTTTGTGATTATAAAAAAAAAATTTTGTTTTTTCTTTTGTAAAATATCAATGATTTTGTATCATATACAAATAGAAATTATTTTTTATAAATTTTTAATTATTGAAAAAATGATAGTGGAGTTTAAATAAAAAGCAAAAGTAAAGCTTGCTTTTGCAAGAATGATCAGGATCCATTATTTCTTGATATCATATGGGGATATTTTATATATTCAATCAATATTTTATTACATTGCACGAAAACTGACTAATCATGCCTTGTATGTATTCTAAATTTTAATTTATATAACTGAAAATCTGAAATCCCCTCATCACTAAAATTTTTCACTCTCCTGAAGAATTTGTATTTTGAATATTAGCTATTTTTATAAATAATGTTTTGATGATTATTTATGATTCCATTATTTGATTAACTTTTAGCTATAGCACAGTGCTTCTAAAACTTGATCTATATGCAAACATCTTTTTAAGGAAATTTTAAATATTTACTGGTAATTTCTCAATTGCCAGTGAATATTTAATAATTAGAATAGAAATACAATATACTTTATTTCTATTCTAATTATTGATAGTACATAGTTACAATCTATATTTTTCCTTATAATCATGCATATAGTTTATTAATTTTTTTATTCAAGATTATTACTGAATGACACATTATTTTCATAGAAAGTTTGAAGTTCATCATAGCTACATTTATCTCAAGAAATCCACATCATACTTTGAAAAACACTGCTATAGCAAAATATCTTCAATTTGAAAATTCTTTATTATAATTTTAATACTATTATGCATTGTAAAAAACATATGAAATTAGTAAAACTAAAAAAACTTCTGAATATATGAAATTCAATAAAAAGCTTTAAGTGAATTATTGGAATGATAGAAAGCTAATATTGTACTCTATTGTATATTAGAGTATACCCAGTTTAGATATTTAATTTAATTAATTGAGATTCAGATAATTGAATTTCTATTGATACATAAACAGAACTACAGAACATACCAACAGATATATGACGAGAAGTACCCATAAGAAAATATATAAAAACTGGAAAAAATGATACATATAAACCATTTATTGCATCCACTGAAGCTAATAGTCCATAAGCCATTCCTGTTGAAAAAAAAAAAATTTAAACAGCATAATTTACTCGAATATTACAAAATACTCAATTAGTATCTTTTATCATTCAAGTAAATTATATTAACTGAAACAGACTGCATCCTTAATATGATGGGTTATTTGGAAAGTAATTTTGTTTTTTCCCATCAGTGGCATTAGTTGTATTTTTACACGCCAATTTCATTCCAAGCCATACTGTCATTATAAATTTTGACAGCTGACATTTCAAGTTATATTTATAAAAAATTTTTTTGATTCTATGCAGTTGTTTTTTATTTTGGTATTCTATCAAAAATGAAAAATAAAATGGAGATTTTTGGCATGTTTTGCTTTTTTATTACTGAAAAAGTAAGAATGCTGTTCAAACAAGAAAAAAGTTATGTGAAATGTATGGAGAAAATGTATTAACAGAACACCAGTGTCAAAACTGGTTTGCAAAATTTCATTCTGACAATTTTGATATTAAAGATTGCCACATGCTGGAAAGTTAGTTGAGGCTGATGATGACAAAATAAAGGTATTGGTTGAAGCAAACTGCTGAATAACAACATGAGAAATTGCTACAAGATTGAATTTTTTGAATTCAACTGTTCATGATCAGTTGAAATGTTGATATTTGGGTTCCACATGTTCTCAAAGAAAGAGATTTGTTCCATTGCATCGACATCTGTGATTTGCTGCTCAAACATGAAGAAAATTATCCCTTTCTGAAGCGAATCATAACTGTTAATGAAAAATGGATTGTTTACAACAAGGTTGAATGCAAACGATCATGGAGAAGAAGAAATGAACCAGCTCAAAGCACTCTGAAACCCAATATTCATCAAAAAAAAAAAATGATGCTCTTTATTTGGTGGGATTTCAAGGGAATTGTTTTTTTTGAACTTCTTCCAGATAATTCCACAATTAATTCGGAAGTGTACTGCCACCAATTGGACAAATTGAGTGATTCCAGAACTTCTTCCAGATCACAATTAATTCGGAAGTGTACTGCCACCAATTGGACAAATTGAGTGATCCATCAAACAGAAGGGGCCAGAATTGATTAACAGAAAAAATAAGTGTATGAACAGAACTGATTAACAGAAAAAGCAAATATCATGACAATGCCAAACTTCATCCAAGTCTGATGACTCGCCAGAAGCTGTTATAGCTTGGGTGAGACGTGCTACCACACCCACCACATTCGCCATATCTGGCATCCTCCGATTATTACTTATTCCGGTCTTTACAGAATCTTTTACAAGGCAAAACACTTAGTTTAAATGAGAATATCAGAAATCACTTGGTTCAGAGTTTAAATGAGGATGTCAAAAATCACTTGGTTCAGTTTTAGATCGGAAGAAATATCAAAAATCACTTGATTCAGTTTTTGTAAGCAAAAATCAGAAATTCTACGAGCACGGAATCATGCTACTACCAGAAAGATGGCAACATGTGTTGGACCAAAATGGTCAATATATAATTAAAATATTTATATACTATGAGAAAATTGTCATTCATTTTTATGGGAAAAAACAAAATTACTTTCTGACAACCCTGTAGCTCATATTATGCAGTGCAAGAAACTCTTTAGTTTTCTGTACAAGACCTAAAATGAGAATCCAGGAGTAAATTTCTAGTGAGTGAGGTGCTGAGCTGTCAACCAGTCCCTGACAACCTGCCCAAATGCATCAAATCTGATGCCCAGGGAAGGTTCAGGTCCAAAAGGGAACGAGAAGCCCCTTCCTTGGCCAGCGCATCAGCAACCTTATTACCATCAATCCCTTTGTGCCCTGGCACCCAAATAAGTTGTACCTTGTTCCTGGCAGCCAGTTCCTCAATAAGAAGATAACAATTAATAGCAAAGCAGGAGCTATCAAATGCTTTTAATGCAGCTTGACTGTCAGAATATAAATGTGTTAATATATATCAAGACTGATTTTAACACATGCAGAAATAGCATAGATTTCTCTGCCTGAAAGAAAGTGGCAAAGTGCCTGAGGGAGTAGAAATAAGACATTCCCGTTCCTTCACAGTAAACCCCTTCCCCAACACCAGTAGTGGTTTTAGAACCATCCATAAACCAAATCAATCCACTTTTAATACTGCACCTAGATCCCCTCCTCAGTCCTCCAAACTGGGAACAACAACAGTGAAGAGACTGAAGAAATTAAGTCTGGGCACCATATAATCCTTAACCATCTCAAGAATGTGACTGTGTGATTTGTCCTATTCAAAAGATGAATACTCCCCTTTGTGGGTCCAAGAGATTCTTCCCCCACAAGAATGGAGCCTATTGAGCACTTGCCTCAACATACAAATGCAAGGGAGGAATGTCCAAGAAAACTTCAAGATCAACAGTAGGAGCAATCTTTATAGCTTCTGTGATGCTCAGACAGGCCAACCTCTGAATCTTTTGAAGTTCAGTCCTGCAGGTCTTAAGCAAAAATCTCATCACCAAATAATAACAGCATAGTAATAATGGGTCTCACAACCATGGTGTATATACAGTATAACAATCCAGGTTTAAGACCCCATGTCTTACCCAAAATGCCCAGAGCTTTACAGGCTTTCCCAACAATAAAATCTGTATGTGGTTTCCAAGTCAATCCCTTGTCTAACATAACACCAACGTATTTGACTTGAGTAGAAAACTGTAACCTTTTGGTGAAGAGTGATGGTTCACTAAATCCATCAATTGTCGTCTTTGTGTAAAAGGTATAATTACAGTATTTGCTAGATTAACAGTCGATCCAACCTTATCACACATTTGGAAACTATATTGAGAGCTGTCTGAAACACCTCAGATACAGTCTTAGAAAATGTTCCCACCACAATGATGGCTATATCATTAGCATAAGCTTAGGGACTTAGGTATAAAAAAAACCCTTCTCTGCCTCCAGGACCATGGAACCAAAATAGAATTTAACCAAAAGCAGACAGGCCCTGAAGACATGGCATAAAGGAAAGGCCAAGATGTCAATGCCTTGTTGTAAAAACACTGGCAAAATACCATCTGGCCCTGCAGATTTGAAGGGCTTAAAATTAACCATCTGATATAGATTGATTGATCACCCTCTTAACAAAATCCCAATCCTCCCTTATGGCATTATAATAAACACGTCCATTGAGGTCTGATTGCCCCTCTGAAAAAGATGATCCCTCTATCAAAGTAGATCCAGGAAAGTGTACTCAAAAGAGATCCTTTAAAGAGTCCTTTCAAGTACTAGTCATCCTGCTATCTGGCAAGCTGATAGTACTAACCTTGTAATAATTCTCTTTAGACATTAGCTTCACTAGTCTGAATACATCAGGTATATCTTCAATTCCCTGACAATATCTTTTCCAGGAAGACCTTTTTGCCTTTTTAATGGCTTTATTATAACAAGTGAGAACATTTTTGTTTGTCCCCCATTCATTAGCTCTTTTAGCTTTATTAAAATTCTAATATTAAGACTGCAAGCTGTTTATTCCAACAAGGAACCTGTTTTGATAAGCTAGATTTAATAGGCAGTCCTCTTGTCCTATCATCAAAACTGTCCAGTCAGGACAGTTTTGATGATAGGACAAGAGGACTGCCTGTTAAATCTGATCAACAATCATCTCTAAATCTACCACTGAGCAAAACCTGCTCTATATACCTCCAAAGTTAAATTTAAGGTCTTCTCTAAAGGAAGCCCAATTAGTTCTTCTTGGGTTTCTGTGTTACTTGACTAGGTACCATACTTTTTATATTGAAGCAAATGCATCTGTGATCTGATGAATATGGCTCACCAGACACATGCCAATACACAAATAGGTCAGAAATATTCTGAGTCCCTAATGCTAGGTCAATGACCTCCCTTCTGTTCATAATAACAAAGGAAGGTTCATTGCCCTTGTTTAAAACAAAGAGGTTAGTACTCATTAGAAATTCCAATAAATACTCATCCCTTAGGTTGATGTATTGGCTAAATGCTGAACAAGTTTGTAATTGGAATTTTTTTCTTATCTGTTATGGTATATGAGATAGGATTTGCAACTGTCCTCATTTGCATAATCAGCTCATTTGAAAATCACCATCAAGTAATCTACTCATGACTCCCTATTTGTTGGCATTAATAGATTTTTGAAATCTGATATTTATCAAGTTATTTGGAAGGGTACAGACTTTTCTTCCACCCTGTATGGGAGCACAAAACTTGGATATAATTTGAAAGTATAGAAAGTGTTTGAATGTAATGTAAATGAAATACTTAACGTGTATTATGAATGACAAGGGATAATGGCATAAATGAAGCTGAATTGTAAGGATAAAAATGTGATTTTTGTAACATGAATATAGACAACTCATGATAGAATTTGTAATGGTTTTATCATTTAGTAATTAGCAAACTGGAAGATGGCAATAAAGTTTTCAAACATAACTATTTTCTCTATTGATTTTGCCTAATATTTGATCAAACAGTTTAATACAATACTTTTATTCTAGATTTAAAATATCTTTATAATTTCATCCCTCCTTACTTTGGGATATCAAAAATAGAACAAAAAATATTGATAAACTTAGAGAAAAAATTATTAAAAAAAATGTCAATATCAAATCTCTTCAATTTCATTGTAAAAAGATTTTATTACAAATACTTTTTAATCAAATACATGTATATATTATTTTTCAAACAAGTGGGATATGTAAACTGGCAACCAAATTTAATAAACGATTCTAAAATTAAAATAACTATAACTAAAATAATTATATAATAATATATCATAATTTAATGTAGTTACCATTCATATATATTAATTTAGTTATATAATAGCCATCTACTATATTTTTTGGCTGGCTTATAGGAGGTTATAAAAAACCACATTTTATCGTCACCTGTTTAAATACTAACGAACTAGAGAAAAATAAGCTAATTTCTCCCGATTTACTCTAATTCTTAGATTTGCAACATGCTTATAAAAATTTTTTTTATTATTTTTAAAATTATATTCTGATAAATAAATGGTTTCGATCAATGATAAATTCAGCTAAATGAATGTTATTTATATAAAAAACAGTGATATAATTCAGCAATTGATAAAGGAAATACATGTTATTAAAAATGCTGACTGAGTTCAATTTAGCATAAGTTGTGTAATGAAAATAGGAATTAATTAGTGAATATAGAAGCCTAAGTATTAATTTCTATAATTCTTTTCAAGTTATTAAAATGAAAGATTTCATATTAATAATATTGATAAATTTGTGTATATATATATATCCATTCCATCTCTAAAATTATGATTATTAAATTCAATTTGGAGAGTAATATTACGAACAAAAAACTTCAGTTGTTAATGTAAATTTTGGAATGCGATCCAAAATTTACATTAATAAGTTGAAATTATGTATTTAATATTTAAATATATAAAAAATATGTTTAATAAAAATATAAGTAAAACTAGCTTTCATTGATGGAAAATTATCTTATCATCATTTTTTACAAAACTTTTAAAGAGTATAATATCTTTCGTTTAGATAAATAGTTTCAAATATATTGAATATTTAAAATTTCAAACGGCTGCCTTTCTGTAATGAGACCTTTGGAGACTTCAAAATTAGCAATAATATAATTAAGAAAAATGGAAGAATTATATAAAAATTGAACGTTCTATAATATTTAGTTCTTGAGACATTTTACGAACGGCCTTGATAGATTGAACAGATTAAAAAAGTAATTGCATAGAGTCATAGACTATTATTGCAAATGTATTTAAAATCTTTTCAATGACTGTAATATTATTTATTGTAACTATGTGGAACAAATAGTTTCAGAGATATTGGCATTTTAATATTTCAGTCTTCTATTAAGATACTTAGCATCCTCAAAATTAATAAGTAGGCTATGCTAAGTATCTTAAATAATAAAAAATGATCTCTTAAAATTTAAATACACTATTATTTTTACTAACTGACAGACTGTCAAATATAAAAAATGGCTACTATATGTTTATTAAAAAAATGTTGTACTATACTTAAAAAATGGAAATAATTCAACATGTTTTATATTCATATCTATATTTTAGGTATATATGCATTCTTTAATATAATATTTTTATATATGCTCATTATTTATATATATTTTTAAATTATCAACAAAATAATATTTTGCAAACTATTTAGGTAGATAGTATAACAACTTATGAAATTTTACTATAACTATTTTTGAATTATTCATAAATGAATTTACATGTTTGAAGGTATCCCGACGATTAAATGAATAATATTTTTAGTCGAAAATATTGTTCTCAAACTCAAATAAAGTTTAAAATAGGATAAACTATTAATATTTATCACTCTGAACAGAGCATAACAAACATTTTAACAAAGTCCGAATTTTTATTTTAGAAGTTCGACATGGTAGTCGTACAGTTAAATATATTTTTTTTTTACATAATGATTAAAAATAGTGATATATATACAGTAATATATAATATATAGTAATATTATTATATAATAAAAGAAACTACTAGTTGACCTTATATATTTGAAAATGGAATCAAAGGATTGAATAAGGTTTGTTCATTTATCTGATTATTAGCACTCTACTTTGTGTAAACATTATCTAATTTGAATAAAATTCACATATACAGTAATATTCGGACTTAATAGAGAAATAAATCTGTCGAAAATAATCAATATAAGTCAATATTATTGACGTAATAAAAGATGTTCAGGCAATATCTTGAGTAAATATTAACTGATTTGAATAAAATTCACATACTGTATATTATTGGGATTCTTTGAGAAGGGATCAAAAAAAAAAAAAAATGCTAACAGCAGTTTTTTAATTGCTTCCCAGGCTTCTCAAATTTGACGAAAAATTTTACGGATCCCCGACTCAATAAAAAAACTTTTAGTTAGGAGTGATTAATTATAAATATTTATTTTTATAAAATGAATAAATTAAATATTTTACTAAATACAAATAAGACTGTTAAAACTATTATTTTTGAATGGATTAACCATGAGAAAAAATGTCAAATATCTAAATGTTTGTTAGACGTTACCTGATCTTCACTTTCCCTGGGGGTCCATGGTCCCAATTTAAGAAGCATTGTTCGAGAGAATGAAATCTGTTGAAAATGATCGATATAGAATCATATTTGCTTGGATGTAATCTGCCCAAACAGTATATCATGTAAATATTATCCAGTTTGTTTTTTTGATTATTACTACTAACATTTTTGAAAATTTAATATGATGTGAAATTGAATAGATGAAATGATCATCAATTCATCGATTTTAAATGACTAGTTTATTCCTTAATATGAATTAGTGAGAGAATGTCTAAAATTAAATGAATAATAAAGTGATTTTTCCACATTATAATTTTATTATAATGTGAAAATCACTCCGTTTATAATCTTTATTGCAATTGATACAAGAATAAACCTAATAAATGCACCTTTCTTCTGTTAATTTTACACGAGGCCTTCAGGAACAACCCATAACTGTGATAAGGACGGCAGATAGATCAGGAATGGGAATCGTTAGACCAGGATTCATTTAAAATATATATGGAATCCAAAATTAATTCTAAATCCTTCATGAGGATGGCTGGATGATCTTAGCACGTAATCATTTTATTTTGATTTTAATAAGTTTTATACAGTAGGCCTACTTATTTTTTTTTTTTTTTTATTGTTCTGAAATTACAGTACTTATAAATTTTTAAAGTTTTGTAATTAAAATTCAAAATTGTTAGTTTGGTTTATTTTGCTTTAAAAAATTAGTAAGAAAAGAAATAATTTTATTATTTTATATAAAATACACTGAATTTCTTAATGCTTAAGAAATTTTGAGCAGATTTAACAAATTTCAATCTTACCTGGAATTCTTAAAAAGTCCTGAATAATAATGATAAAAATATAAATAAATGTCAATAATAAACTATTAAAATTTATATTAGCATAAGCTTATTAAAGTTTTCTATAATTTAGATCGTGTTAAAATATTTTATTATATTTCTTGTAAAGATTGACGATTGTTGGAAGTTTGTATTGGAGGTGGAGGTAGTAGATTTTAGTAGTAGTTAAGGTTCTTTCCTTTTGTGGATAATTGATTGTTGATATTTGAAGTGGATTAAACAAGTTTTGTTGTTTATTTAATTGTGCTTTATTTCGTTATAATAAAGCATTAATTAACACTTTTGTAGGAGTTTGAGTCTAATAAATTTATAGTTTTATTATCTAACTTGTTTTGAGAATTTCTTCAATTGATTAGTATAAGTTCTAACTTCAATTTTTGGCCTTTTCAATCTAACACTTATTCGTTATTTTTAGTTGTAAGTTTCCGGTTTTGTTTTGTCAGTTAGGCGTTAGTTGTTGTTAGATCGTGTTGAATTTAATTAGATTTAAATTAGAACTTAGAAAAAAGACCTGAGCTCAGGCAGAACTCTAGAATTTGCAGAGTCGTTAACCGTTAGGCTTAGTTAAAATTAATAGTATTGCATTCATTCTAACCCGCGACTTTGCAGCATATTTCACATATGATGGGAACTTCAACATGCACAACAGCTGTGTGTGATCATGATCCAATCCTTATGCAATCCACCCTCAGAGGATTCAGATCCAGTGATCTGTTGTGACTGTGTGGTTGATATACTAGGCAATCACAGTATTGGACCATATCTACTGCCTCAATGGCTCACCAGACACTCATACCAGGTATTTCTCCAAGATGTTCTGTCTAATTTCTTGGAAATCATACCTTTATCAGTATGATGTGATCTATGGATACAGTATGATGGAGCACTGGCACATTTCACCTCTCCTGTACACAAATAGTTGAATATGGAATACCCAAATCGTCAGATTGGGCATGGGGGTATAGTTGAGTGGTTGCCATGATCACCAGATCTGATACCCTTAGATTTCTTTTCATGGGGCTATCTGAAGGCATTGATGTATCAAACTCTACTTACTATAGAAACAAAATAAGTTTTAGTTGATCATCTTCATGTTGCATTCACTTTTGTAGACACCACGCTGTTGAATTGTGTTTAGTCAGCCATTCCATGGCATACATAAGCATGTCTTGATACGCTCAGTGTTCATTTTGAACACCTTTTCATGTAAACATATTGTCAAATGCATGTACCAAATTTTCTCATGTTTTCAATAAAGTTCCTTTTCCATTCATGTCATATATTTTCTTTTGAATTTTCCTTGAAACATAAGGGGCATTTGGACCCATTTTTTGCACTCTGAGTGAGTATTTTCACTCTGCAGAGTTTATGTGGTCTTTACGGGACACCCTGAATGTACACACACAGACACACACACATACACAGGGTGTATTTTACCATCCATACCACCCTTTTTTCTTGGAAACACGATGAGATAGAAGTAAGGAGAAAAATTTTGATGACCAAAGTATATCTGTAGAATTGAATAGTCATGATAAAAATTTTATGGGCCCACCGGATGTAGGGGCACAAGAGGTCAACTTTGAAATATCCAATGAAAATGTATACTGATTTGGGCATAATTGGATAGAACTGTGAAAAACAAATAACTTTTGTTTTGAAAGTTTTTTAATATCACCTATGGATTGTGAGATATTACAAAAAAAAAGATGCTGCCACATGTACTGCCAATTGGGCTATTCAAACAATAAGAGGAAAAAAAATCTGACAGAGGGCATCTGTGTACACTACGGAACAATATTGAAGCAGCAAAGAGCAGTATTATGCAGATTTAAGGCCAATTCACTTACCTGGTAGTAGTACTCAAACCGCAGGTATGACAAGTTTTTCGCTATCACAATTTGGCACGGAGTCACACTCAAGAACAAGAGTTTCCCAACTTTTTTAAGCCCTTTATGAGTGACATAGATGTACACAAATCCCTCTGTCAGATTATTCTTCTTATTACTTGAATAGCCCAATCAGCAGTACTTAAGGCAGCATCTTATTTTTTGTGTTTTGAAACTTTTTAATATCATCTACAGATTGTGATATTAAAAACTTGTTTTTCACAGTTCTATCCAATTATGCCCAAACTGATATACTTTTTCATTGGATATTTCAAAGTTGACAAAATTTTTATGATGACCATTCCATTCTACAGATAAAGTTTAGCCATCAAATTTTTTCTCCCTACTTCCTATCTCACTGCATTTCCAAGAAAAAAGGGTGGTACAAGTGGTAAGATACACCCTGTATAGAATACATATTTATTAAGCTAGTATTTTTTTACATACATAGATATCAAAAAATTTAAGCACTTAAAGTAGGTTTTCTTCATAAATGTTTTTATAATAAAAAAAGACAAACGTTTTTAGTCTTTTGACATTCTTCAGCTGCTAAAAAATTAAGTATTTACATAAGATTAATTCCTACACAGAAAAATCCAATAATATATAATTATATTGATTTTTAAAATTCAAAAAAATTTCTAGCATGTAGATATTATATTAACATTTTAACATATTAATTTAAATAATAACATAAAACAAATTCTGAGATTAATAAAATTAAAAACATTATTAAGACTAAAATTATATATTAAGCTATAAATTTTATAGGATATCCCTATTATATAAAGTTCATCCCTCTTCCATTTTTTGTTTTACAAGATTTCCAAATGGTGCAGAATAATATAAAAAGTAGAAAGCATATAATATGTTAGCAACACACAACAGTTCATTTTTCATATTTTAAAGTATATAACCATGTAGAGCCATTTCCCAACTTACATAAGAGTTACATTTTTCAGAAATTTATACAAATAAAATTTTATGTAAGTTGGAAAAATAATTTAATAAAAATTTTGGATTAAAAATTCCCAGGGCTACTTGATTACAGTGAAGGCACCTATATAAAGTTATAGTGCGATATTATTCTGTGACTGAGAGACAATGTTACATGGAATGATACTGTACCAGTAATATGATACTTAAAATCAACAAATAATATACAAAAACAAATCAAGTAATATGATGTTTCGATAATGTAAACTAACATATTCAAATAGTGTAGATATTTATGCTCTATATCTGAAAAAATATAAAAGTTATGGAAAATATTTTATGTAAAGCTGAATTTACATAAGATGAGTATTAGACAAGTCAGGGAGAGACTGTATTATAATCTATTTGATTTCTAGTATTCTATGTACATATGGGAATTCTGGGCAGAAACGAAAATGCAGAATCAAACAGGCTTATGGCCTAAAAGCGGTCCATGTTCAATGCATGAGTAAGGATGATGAACGAGGCAAAAACAACTTGAAGAATTGAGACAGAGAACAACATTAAAATAAATTCAACAGCTTCTTTATTATTTGATTAAAACACAGAAGAGAAATTTGAAATTTACATGATCGTTCTCCTGACAGATAAAGGAGAGATATACCTGAGGTTGTTGATCGTTCACTTGTTTCCTCTTGATGGATAGTGGATGTCAGTAGCACAAACAGTCTTTAGTCTCTGATTTTATCAGTCTTTAATTCGTACCCTTTTCACAATTCACTCTTGTTAAAACATGACTTAAATTCACTTCACTATTTCCAAAGCATTTTGTTTCCTTCAATTTCGCAGTGGGCAAAATATATGTGAACGAAGAGCAGAGTTTAATCCAAACGACTAGGTAAAGTCAAGGTTCCGGCAAAAAGCCTCGATCTCCTTTGTCTCTGCTCCTTTATATTCCTGACCCCTCTTCATCCTTTTTCCCAGGGATGAATGTTATTTTTACTTGCACAACACCTAGGTGGGTCAGGTAACATTCTTCACACATCATTTGACTATACCATCTTAAATTTATTACCTTCCAAAGAACAATCAAGCAATTTGATACATCCTGTTTTCAATCGAACTGCGTCGTTCAAATAACTATCGTTTTGACCGTCTTCACAACAGGGGGGTCTCTGATCACACATAGATTAGTATATGATATGTGCATTATACATATTTAATCTCAAATGAAAATCCCCTGAATATATCCACACAACAATTGATATTATCAAAAATTCTATCTTTATTAGAAAATACTTCATAAATAATATTCCCATTTTCTCTTTGATGCTCAGCTAAATATCTCAGAGATTGTTTTGATTGGTAAATTACAAAAGTAATATTGCTCTTAACCTTATCCGCTCCTCATTTTAAAAAATAAAACACCCCTTGGACTCCAAATAAAATGTAATTTGATACCTGAAATTCGATATTTTGTTATAACTTTTTTACTTTTTAATTTTTTGGCATGAAAAAATTGGATTTTGTTGTCCATATAGTGTGTCCTGATATCGTTTTTTAATTTTGGATTAAGGACCAGAAGAAAAAAAATATGAGACAATTAGGCCTACTTAGCATATGTAAACAATACATAATTTTTCAAATTATTCATCATTTCAGCATCGGATAAAACATTTTTTGATATACAGTCAAACCTGTTTTTGTGCGTTATTTTTTTTAATTACATTTTAATTTTTATTCGTCATATGCATTTGATGGAAGTTTTTTTATATATCGCATAAAAAAAAATTGCACATAAAACATCGCACAAAAACGGACCGCATAAAAACAGGTTTGACTGTATTTACATTCCTGATGATATTCCACATCTAATGATACCAAATACTTCATAATTTTAAAAAACTTTTCCAACTAACAAAGACAATTTACACCAGAGGTGGGCAATTATTTTCTGCCGAGGGCCGGATAAACAATCTTCAGAATGAAACGGGCCATATAAAAATTGAAAAATATCTAAGGGCGAATTTAACCTTATGGCACCATAATTATGTAATTATTAATTATTATTATGTAATTATGTAATGAAATTATTGATAACATTAGCTACTCTATTAACCCTTCCAAGCACTAGCCTCAACATATAAATGCAAAGAAATGCCCAAGAGAACTTTAAGAGCAGCAGCAGAAGCAGTATTGATAGCTCCTATGATGCTCAGATAGGCCATTCTTAGGCAAAAAGGATGAATTTAGAATCTTTTTTAAGTTCAGTCCTGCATATCTTTAATAGAATTCTCTGCCACCACATGATGGTGGCATAGGTAATAATAATTAATTAAAACTATTGATACTTTGATATAAAATGACTACTCACGTTCAAGCAAGATTGATTCTTGCACAAATACATTCCTCCCACCATCACAAGAGACAAGAATAATGGTTGCGCCAATTTATCTGCACAC
>AYEL01085953.1:0-25324 GCA_000484575.1 Olivierus martensii
ATTATTTTATGTTAAATATTATTTTAAAATAATATTTTATTGAGTGATTTATATATATATTTTGATTTTTAGAACAGCAAATTATTTTAAATATTTTAAAATAATCTGCTATTCTAATTAATATTTTGATATAAAGATTTATTTAAATTTTTAAGTATCACTGTCTCCTTACTTGTGTGTTAAATAGATTTATTTAACACACAAGTTAACTTATATGAATTGTGTTCATCATTAAAATTTTCTTTCTATCCTAAACTTTTTACAAATATCATTAATTAAAAATGATTAATATAAATATATCACATTCTATAAAAGAATAGAAAACTAATCATTGTAATAACATAAATATATCATTATATTTAAGTTTTAAGTTTATAACTAGATTTTTCTTCATTTTAAACACAGTATTTCTTTTTCTATATAATGTGCAATACTATACAGTATATGGTTAATACATAAATTTTTATATTCATATCATAATAGTTCTAATTTCTTATGTTAAATACACAACACTGAATTTTATTGTTATTATTATTATTGTATTTTTTTTATTTAAAACATATTATTTTATTGTATTTTCTTTTCCCTTAAATAATAAAACAACAATAAAATAGCATGTTTTAAATTAAAAAAAACATTTACTAATTGTAAATAGCATACTGCATTATGGCTAAATTCAATATGCATATCTTTGGAAATGTAATTGAAGAGTGTGATCTCAAAATACGTTCAGTCCATTTTTATTAATTTTCAGAAGCAAAATATGAATTGAGGAGAAAATATTTCATATGTGAATTATCTACTATCAGATATCGTGTTTCTAATTCATTATATACATGCACTTCTCAGTAGAATCTTGAAATCAGTCATCATTAGTTTATAAATACATGATGACTAAATAAAATGATGTTAATAGAAACTCACTAAGTCCAAGGACTGAAATGTTTTCAATTACACTCATTCTTCATTAGAGGAAAAATTAAATTTATTTTGATTTAAGTATTAAAATACTGTCGATTCTCGGTATTCACAGTTATTCTGAAAAATTTATTTGTAACCACAAATTCAATTTTCAAGGCACTTTCGCACTTATTTGCAGATTATCGCTGAG
The DNA here is from genome assembly GCA_000484575.1 of Olivierus martensii. Classification (NCBI taxonomy): domain Eukaryota; kingdom Metazoa; phylum Arthropoda; class Arachnida; order Scorpiones; family Buthidae; genus Olivierus; species Olivierus martensii. The sequence continues at coordinate 1,112 of AYEL01085953.1, forward strand.
TGACGAACTGACTCAATATTTCCCAGAGGCACAATGGTTCAGTATTTGCGAAGAATTTACAGAACATAACTACCGCGAATAACAAGAATCGACTGTAATAAAAAGTAAATGTTTGAACTTCCCCATAAATGCAATGCATTCATGGGTAAGTTGAAACATTAATTACTAAAGTTGTAGACATTCTGCAACTAATCCGAGTAAAGAAGAAAAACCAAGCACTATGCAGAAATAAAATCTTTATTTCCTAAAGGAACATTTTCGACCATTCTCACTGGTCTTCTTCAGCTAATAATGGTCGAAAACGTTCCTTTAGGAAATAAAGATTTTATTTCTGCATAGTGCTTGGTTTTTCTTCTTTACTCACATTACTTTAATTACTTCATGGGAAAGTTCTGAAGCCTTCCCCATGAATACATTATACTGATAGGAAAGGCCCCAGAATATGTATTTAATCATTCCAAATTAGAAACTACTAAAATTCAGAAAAGTAACCTTTCCTTTTAACAGCAAATAAGAAACCCCAGAAACTTAAACTTTTAATGTTGCATTTTCATTTCAAGTTCTTTCAGAAACTTAAATTTTTAATGTTATGATATCATTTCAATAGTTTCTATTATGAAAATTAATAACCGATATAATAATTTTAAAACTTAAACTTTTAATGTTACAATTTCATTTCAAGTACTTCTAACATGAAAATTAATAACCAATATAACAATTTTACCATTAATAACGTGACGAAATATTCCCTCAATAAATTTATTGCCAACAGTAATAGCAGTTTGTTTTTTTACGCTCTGCTGTGGTCAGGATTAGGAAAACGCTCATGCACAAAGGACTGAGCAAGTTTTCATCGTTACTGTTCTCTGGTCTGAGCAAGTTTTCAAAAGCAAAGCAGCATTCAAGTGTCCTGTAACATCAATTGGCATGGTTTTGGGAACAATCCAGCCTTTAATAAGATAGATGACTTCAATAAGAATATATATTTGCATCAAATAAAAAAATTACCAAAATGGACTGAACGTGTTTTGGTATCACACTCTTCAATTATTATTAATTCAATTAGCAGTTAAATTTTATTTCTTTAATTAGACTGAACAGTTTCTTAATAATTTGAAGAAACATAATTAATAGGTTTTTTTAAAAACTTTAACATTAAATTTAATTTCTTAGTTAATTATTGGCATTTATAAAACTTCCCTATTAAATTTTTGAACTAAAATAAAAATTTTTTTAAATATTCAGTTTTAATTAAGAGTTTAAAACTGAATATTTTAAAATAGATAAATTATTTTCATAAGAACTAATATTTTTCAAATTCATTTTTAATAAGAATTAAGATATTATAAAGTTACAATAAATATTTACATTAACTGATAACTCAATCTTTTATCCCAGTTGAATACAACATATTCCTACAGTATAGTTAAGATATAGATTTTTCACAACTCTAAACTGATTATTCATTATTAAATTTGTCCACATTAATTTTATTTGCATTGTTCTATAAATTGCAAACATTGTCAGAATGAAATTATTACTTTATTGTCATATATCTTTTTTTTATAGAAACAAAACTGTAGCTTTTTGAATTTTATAAAAATATTAAAACATTCTCTGGAAGTTATGGTGCTATAACTTCCAGAACTTGATAAATGTATCCGGTTAGAGCAGTAAGAAGATAAGTATTAAAACATTCTGAATTCTGCAATAGTACAATACTATTTGTGTGTTTTGTTTGTTTGTTTGTTTGTGTGTGTGTGTTGAATATTACACTGCAGTATTTTTTCATTCAAAAAAAGTACCTTACAAGAATATAATTTAATTTTTTTGGCAATTTTTTTTTTGAAAAAAAAAAATTGTTTTTTTTTATAAAAACCCAAATTTATCCCATTACTAGAATGTAAAAATATACAAAGTTCTAAACAAAAATCTTAGTCCCAGAAATGTTTTAAATCCTTACTGTGTGGCTACTTCAACTGGTTATAAAACAAATTATAAAACTCTTACATCACTGATACACAAAGGCAATATCAGTCACTACACAAATATGGTGGGTCTTCATTTAATATTGGCTCACTTAATGTAGTGTTACTATTATGTCATCAGCAAACACTAAATTAATTAAAGCAGCAAAATGAAATAAAGCTGTGCTTTCCTACATTTCTTTATAACAGAGAAAATGAGATGGAAACCTATAATTATAGAAAATAAGACACAGTCAAACCGTGATAAGACACCATCATCCATTCAGCGACGATTTTGGCAGCTAATAGGGGTTAGCGTTTATTGAAAACACATGTATTATAGAAATGAAAAATGAACTCTGAATATTCATTAAATTTAATAAAATATAAATATTTATATTTATCATTCAAACTTAACATTTCTAAAAAATTGTATACAGAAAAAATTTGATCTAACGTTCGTCAATCTAACGTTTTCCTCGATCTAACATTCTTTTTCTCCAGTTCTGGCAAAAAATAGGGGAAAATAACATTAAAATGTTTCAATCTAACGTTTTTCGATCTAACGTTATCCTCTGTCTAACTTTCAAATTTTCTGGTCAATATATCACCAAACTCAGGTAAATAATGTTCGATGTAACATTTGACAGAATTACTACTACGTCCCGTCCCCTCACACGTCCTATGTAAGTCACATAGTGTACTTAAGTACAATGCACTGTATTCCGATGTTAGTTCCATAAACGTTTTATAAAATGTAGTTACTATACACAGTAATTTTATTTTGAATATATTTGCCAGTTTGAAAATCACAATATGCGCACTTAAGGCCTGCACATTTTCTACTTTTTTGGTTGTAAATTTCACTAGTAGTCTCTTCACATTGCAAAATTTTGCAGGTCTGCGTTACCTATATATGTACGTCATTTTTGTTTTGCCGTTTCCTGATCTAACGTTTTCCTCAATCTAACGTTTTTTTCACCGTCCCCTTGGAAAACGTTAGACCGAAGTTTTACTGTATTTTGTAGTATATACTATACTACAAAATATACTGTACAATTTAGAAATGTTAATAATATTGTATATGTACAGTACTATATATAAAGAAAACATAACCATCTGCTGTTCTGATCCTGTTTGAGTTTTCGGTAAAACACAATGTACACAGTTTACTGTATAGTATCCTTATTTGCTTGGTACACAATAAATGATAGAAACAATCTTAAATTTTCTACAACTTAGGTGTGAACCAGGCTTAAAGAAACACATAATTAACCATTAACTCCATCTCTCCCACCTGCTGGTTACAAATGAATCCAGAGAGCTTTTAATATTGTATATACAGTACTGATGAACTTTGGGATGTAAGTCACTTTACATGCCTCTGGCAGATTAACAAGGACAAATATAACACCAGAAGGAATATTTGTTTAGATGTTTTTACTGGTGGATGGCGTCTTATCGGGGTTTGCCTATTCCATTAACATAGGGAAGATCCATTCTGCCAAATTTCTTGGTGGTCAGCACGGGTGGCAGCTTAACGGGGGGTGTCTTATCGAAGTTTGACTTTAACCATATTTTATATCAGCATTAACTGAAGTATACAGTAACATTGTCTACAAACAATATATTAATTAAATTATATAGCACAGAATATTCTACTGGATTGACTGTGTCCAAATACTTTGTCTTTCTATTCAGAAGATCCAGGATTAAATAGGAATCATCTCTTGGAAAAATTTTAATGCTAAGTTAATGGGGCTTTTGATCTCAGTTAATGTCACAATTTTTAGGAACCTAACTTCAATATTAAATGAGGACTCATCATATGTACAATAAATATACATTAATTATAACATAAAACATAATAATAATAATACAGTTGAATCTCTGTAGTCCAGTCCTTTGCCAGTCCGACACGTCCAGTAGTCCGACACTCTGCGAAGCTGTGACCATGTACGAGAGAGAAAAAATGATGTAAAATAAATTGTCAGTCGCTATTCGTTCATTGCACAGGCATTATAATAGGACTACTTTTAAGTTCAGTACACTGTTTACTGTAAAATAGCATTTTTACTGTATCAGTATTTGTTATTTAAATTTACATAATGTCACAAATCAGAAAAAGTGAAAAACAAAAATACATGACATTGACTGTGGTGGAAAAGGCAGAAATAATTAAGAAACTTGACTTGGGAGAAAAGTTTAACAATTTGGCTTCATTTCATGGTATTGGACAAGACACCATTTACGATATTTAAAAAAAATCAGGATAAAATTAAGAGTTTTGTGAAAGATTTGAATAGCAAGAGTAGTGACAGGGAAGTCTTAATAGACTGAGTGCATTCGTTTGTGTAATTCCATTTTTTTCATTGAACATCCAATAATCCGACAAATCTCTGAAATCCGACAAGCCCCAGAACCATATGTGTCAGATTATGGAGATTCTACTGTAATTAATAGAATATCATCATTAAATATTTAGCTTCAACAAAAAAAAGTTTCAGTTTCAAAGCAGTTGAAAGTATTTCTTTTTAAGCAGTTGGCATTTCTTTTTATCATTAATATGATGATAATTAAATAAAATCTCTTAAAAACAGCTATTTCTTAGATAATAAGAGTTCAACAAATAAAAGCACTTTAGCAGTCAGAAATAAACAAACATTTTATTAGTATTAATAAACTAAAAACGTTTTCGGTATCTTAAATACCATCATCAGTTACATGGAACAGATTGCACAGAATACAATTCGAACCATAAAAATTTAAACAACGTCAAATAGAATATATTATTAACAAGTTACAAAAATCTAATAAGTTTAACATGAATTAATATTCTTACAATTTATCATCGATATATTATAGTTTCACCTATTAATAAGGTTGGAAAAATATATATTTAAGATAAATATAACAAAAGTCTTACAAGTAAGAATGATGATTTTTCACTGCATATTTCCAGGCATTGCTGGAAATATGCAGTGAAAAATCATCGTTCTTAGCTGTTGTTACATTTATCTTAAATATTATAATACATATTTTTCCAACCTTATTAATAGGTGAAACTATAATATATCGACAATAAATTGTAAGAATATTAATTCATGTTAAACTTATTAGATTTTTGTAACTTGTTAATAATATATTCTATTTGATGTTTAAATTTTTATAGTTCGAATTGTATTCCGTGCGATCTGTTCCATGTAACTGATGATGGTATTTAAGATACCGAAAACGTTTTTAGTTTATTAATATTAATAAAATCTTTATTTCTGACTGCTAGTGCTTTTATTCGTTGAACACTGATATGATGATATATACAGGAATACCTCGATTATTGTGGTTTCGATTATTGCAATTCTCAATTTATCGCGGTTTATAATTTGATACCAAAATTCAATTATTGCGCTCAAAATTTGAATTATCGCAGCTTCAAGATATAGCCCACTATATAAGCAACCAGAATTACATTTGTTCTCCAGATAACTCTCTTTAGCACTTCGTTTTTATCCGACGGCACTTGCTCACCACTCATCAGTAACTGTCCGCCTTTACCTGAAGTACACCTGGACAGAGCCGGCTTAACCCGGTAAGAAGATGATGCACAGCATCGGGGTGCCAAAATTATCATTTTCTCAATATTGGTTATTCAGCAACTGTTACATTACTGAGTAGATATTACAAGAAATCTGCATTAGGTGCCAAGACCTCTAGAGTCGGCACTGCATGAGAATTTTTATTTCTTTTCTTATTTACCCCTACAATGAATTCTAAAAGAAGCAAAGATGATATTAAGTCAACAGCTACAAGAAGAAACATAGAGTGATCCGCTTAGAAGATTGGCACGTTTAACACATTTTTTGTAGATCGGAAGAGCGAAGGTTGGCACGTTTAATACATTTTTTGTACCTTGTATATAAAATTTAATTAATAGATTTGAAAAATCCTTGGCAGTGATCACCCATTTCACAGCATCATTTATCCCAATTATCGTGGATTCGATTATTGCAGTATTTTTCGTGGCAACATTAACATATTTGAAAAATCCTTGGCAATGATCACCCATTTTACATGCATTATTTCTGATTATCCAGATTTGATTATTGCAGTATTTTCTGTGGCAACAATAACCGCGATAATCAAGGTATTCCTGTATTATCCAAAACAGAATCTCAAATAATTATTTGATTTCTTGTTCTTCAAATTTAGCATAAAATTTTATTTCAGCATCAGTTTAAAATCAATTGGTGTGCTCATTTTGTAATAAATAAACAACATAATCATAAAATATAACATATAAAAAAAAATATAAGGAAATTTATTTTTTTGAATATGAATGTTGATTTAACTGATGAAAGTTTTAACAAAAGTGGATACCCAAAAGTGATATAAATATAGTGATAATGATTAAACTAGGTAATTATATGCATAAACAAAATAAATATAGTATTAAAATGTAGCAGTACAAAGATATAGTACAATACTAGAAAAGCAGAGAACAGATCTGGGTACAAGTATTATATTTTTGGACTCAGCACCTACAAATTAGGGGGGTGCACTATAAAGGGAGTCAAATTTTCGATTCCGGAAATATGGTACCTGTACTGAGGTCTGTCTGACTTTTGCAATTATTCGCAGATTAATTATCAAAACTAAACATTCTGGATTATGAATACCCAATCCATTGATTAATGATTAAATTTTAATTCATATGTTGAAAATGCTTAATCCAAATCTGGTATACTGTAAATTTATTTTAGCCCGAGGCTCTATAAATCAATTTGGGTTCTTTTCCGTTAGCCGGGCGCAAGAAAATAGAAGATTCGTCGCCCACCGACTAGTGTATAAAATACGAATCGACAATTCCGTTGTGTTTAACATTCACTCCAAAAAACTATACATTACAGAATTCGCTTGCGCCCGACTAACGGAAAAGTATCTCAATTTGTACAGTATGGGTAAGATTTTTTTTTGGATTTAGTATCTTCTAATTATATTAAATATGGTGTATGTATATATATATATCTGAACCAATTAATGGTTCATATAGGCCTATATAAATTAAAATTTAAACAATTTCCCTGAAATTCGATATCTTCTCAATATTGCTAAAACCGGCAAAAGTTGAATTTTGGGACTCAGCTCAACATGCTACTGTAACTATTTAAAACTGTATATTTTTCGTGATTTTAGATTTCTCCTTATTCTGAAATCGAATGCAATCACTTTCACTAATCTATGACCTATATTTACGAAATTACATAATTTATTTTCACTTACGGTGGCTTTTAATGTACGGTACGTATTCTTGAACTTACACAAATTTGTTTTTTTAAGTTTAGATATAAATTCAGAAAGGTATCAGGAATACATATTTCAATCATTTGCAAACATTATTTCATTTTCTGATATACAGAATCATAAAAAATACAGCGATGAGCGCTCTTTCTAGAATATATAAGAGAAAACTCGACAAACATCTGAAAGCTCTGAAAAGCTTCACAGCGAAATTTCAAATTTGGTGCCCTACCGGCGTTTCTTTTTATCATGATGTGATGATATCATAGATTTTATGGATGATATATATTATCCAAACGGAAATTGTAATGAGTCGTATTTTACCATCGAGTATTTTACATATCATAAATATATATAAAAGAATGTATTATTTACAGCAACTTTCATATTAAGATTTAATGCTATATATATAATACATATATAATGCATATAATGCATTAGTATTTATAATTTAAAAATTAATTTAAATTCGAATATAATTATTTTGCTGCTTATTATATATTATCATTTTAATAACTTAAAATAATAGTTAATTTTTAGCTAAAAACTGAATGATAAATGAAAATAGTAATTCATTTTGGTGGACATAGGATATAGATTATCTGTCAGTATTTTTATGCTAAATATGTTCGAAACAAGATTCGTTACAACGATGGTTCGAAATAATGATAGCTAGTCTGATAAATAAAAGCACTTTAATTTCTTTAGATAACGATTTGTGCACATAAACCTTTTTTTAAATTTTGGCTTAACGCCTCTTTTCACCCAGTGGATACTAAACTGCGGTCATACCTGAATGCCTCGCCGCTTAATACCCAATGAATTGGGTGGGATCCCCATACCCCTGATGGAATCAGCAATCAGGTAGAGGAAGGGATAATGGGCTAGGTCCTGACTCCTCCTGAAAAAATTTTTGGAGTGCTGGATCTGGGAATTGAATCCAGAACTCCAATATGGAAACACAGCAGCTTCCATAGGCGGCCATCCGGCTGATATTTTTATTAACGGTTAAGTTAGGTTAGTTAAACTCCCATATCTCACGAGGGATATACTATATCCGGCAGTGGCCACTTATAGAGCCCATCACAGGCTGGTCAACCCATGATGGGGTTGACCGGATGGCTGAAGGATGGGGGGTTCAACGGGCCGGGCCCGGATCCCTCCTGAAAACTGAAGGTGTGAAATCCATATTTGAACCCAGACCCTCTAGAGTGGCATTTTTATTAATAAATGATATCTTTTCTAATCTGTTGAGTATTAAATGGCAAAATGAAAAAAAGGCTACAGGCCGCTCGCAACTGTGGAGAAGTTATCCGGACTATAGAGATGAGGTTAATAACTAGATTCACACCTTCCGATAAAAGTTATATAAAGAATACAATCCAAATTCAATTTCAGGTCCTCTGAGTGTAAAGCCGAAGCATTTCTGCACGGTTAATTCCACCGACTCTAATTGATTATTGCATTTCATAGTGATGAATGGTGATACCAATGGGTTATTCTATAGCCAATCATGGTGAAATTAAGCAGTTGAGGAACTCGAATCACAGTCTATTGTATTTTGTATAGGTTTAGATGTATCATGTATTACTTTTATATTATTAAATATGAAGTTGAAAAATTAATATAAAATTAATTCATTGTTACAATTAAACTCGTAGATTCCTCTGGCATAGATTTGCTAATACTGTATATATATGTGTATATAATAGCGTAACAAGCGAATGTGCAATGTGCAGCGAACATAGATCCACGAACAGTGGCGCAGAGACAGGGGGTAAGTCGGGACAAATTCCCGGGGCCCGTAGAAGATTAAGGGGCCCGGGCCGCTTCCTAACAATAAAAATTTTTTCTACTTTTTTTTAAGTAACTGCTCACTATAAGATATATAGAATTAAAGTTATATTATAAAAATGTAAGATAAAGAAAAATCTTTGTATTTTAAACAGTTAAAATAAGAATTAATTATGATAATTAGACATAACCATTTCATTTAAACAGAGAAGGAACTAACAGACCAATAGCACCCACAACAACTTTTATAGAGAAATGGGATATATACAGTGGAATACGTTTATAACGAAATGATTGGGACCGGAAAAGTTTTTCGTTATAACCAACGTGAAAAGAAAAATGGCGTTTTCCAAAGTTAGTTCCATGAGCCTATGACATTATTTTTCGAAAAAAAATAGATATTTTAAAGATTTTCTTCAAAAATATAATTAAAAAATAAAATTCGTCGAACCTCAATTTCCTCAAATTGCATATAGTATACTTTTTAAACAGAATTTAAATTGAATAAAATTTTGAATAATCTATGTGTACCTTGGTGCCTTGGTTAACGACGGCCTCGGATAAAGACGTGCTTGATTAACGAGGAGTGGCTGTAAGAAAAGAATGTCTTGGTTAACGATACAGGCTTTGGTTAACGACTCCTGATTATGGGCTGTCTTGGTTAACGACGCATGCTTTGGTTAACGACTCCTGATTATGTGAACCTCTATCTGATCTAAATCCCGTTATTTTCCAATCTCAGTCATTCACGTGTGGGAATACATTATTATAAATGCGTTTTATGATGAAAATGAATATTTAAGCATTTATTTTTTATGTGGTTCTGTGAGGATTCTTTTTAACGAAATTTTGTGTTTGTTTCGACATCAAATTATTAGACAATAGTAATAAAAACAAATTATTTAATTAATTAAAAATTGACGTGCAACAGTTCACCAGTTTTTAGTTTCTTAAAGATGATTTCTAGACGATTATTATTATTATAAATTCTGCGAATAAAGTCTGATTCTATTGTTTGTTTATGTTATACACAGATTTCTATACATAGATGGCCTGCTCATTGTTTAAAAGTGAATACATTACTGGTGGGTTCAATGGTGGGATACTTTCACGAATGTACATTCAAAGCTATAGTAATTTGACTTTATTTTGGTGGCCAGATCTGGCCCATTTATTTTAATAAATGTGATGAAAACAGATTCAAATAGTTAATAAAAAAAGCTGTAGTATCCAAATATGGGGTATTAAACTATTTTTCTATTATAATTTTTTATAAATATAGGATTTCGATAATTCGAACGAAGTGCTCAAAATACTGCAATCTTTGCATTTTGCTAATCGTTTAATGTTTCGAGCAAGGAGAAAAACAGATTTACAGGCCATGGAGGGTGTATTGTAAAAAAAACCATTATTATATGTATTTATGCTAAAAAAATGTAAAGTTATGAAAAAACAATACACCTGGTTTTTTTTACAATACACCCTCGATGGCCTGTAAATCTGTGTTTCGAGAAAGGAGAAAAACAGATTTACAGGCCATCGAGGGTGTATTGTAAAAAAAACCATTACATTTTTTTAGCATAAATACATATAATAAAGTTATGAAAAAATAACAAAAACAGAGTAAATAAAATTTTATTTTATTAACAAAGATTATTATCAAATAATAAACAAGAACATAATTACATTATTAATAACAAAAAATAGCACTATAATATCGAATAATAGCACTATTAATACAAAATAATATAAAGCAACCTTTTAATTTACCTGCCACAATGCGATAAAATAGACCGATATATGAATGCTTATTGAATATTTCTAATGTTTAAATTTGGAATTTGTTTCAATCTTAAATTATTACATACCTTTAATTATTATCTATTAAATCGAATAAAAACAAATTATTTAATTAATTAAAAATTGACGTGCAACAGTTCACCAGTTTTTAGTTTCTTAAAGATGATTTCTAGACATATTATTTTTGCGAGTTGTGAAAGTATTTTCATATCGTATATTTCATAATGAGTCAGCAGAAATTTTGTTGTCTCATTGTGAAGTTAATCCTCATAATACGGGGGATACGTTCCGCTTTATATGAATCAGTGTTATATTATCCACACAGGTAATATGAGATCCGTATAACACGGTATAGTCGCGTTATAATACCTTAAACTGAGAAACATATTCAGGAAAACTTTTGTACCTTGGGCGGCTTTTTTTTTCAAATTGGCATAAATAATTTACTAATCACTATATTTTTAAAACAACCGCAGTAATTGCAAACTATGGTAGTTGCCTTCATAATATATTTTTTCAGATTTTAATAATACCTGCTAATATTTAAAAATATATAAAACAATTTGTTACAAATGTTCCAAACTAAAAGGCATAGCACAAAAGTAAAAAATATAGTTATTTTTTATGATTTTTATTTTTGATTGTAAAACTAATCGTCTAATCTTATTTTTCTCTGGTGTATCAGTCAAAATCCTGCTTTATCCTTTCTTCTTGTCATCATTCTTGGTCTTCTTTGGAGGAACTTTTGGAAATAGGCGTATTTCTTCTAATGATCTCAGAGAATATGTTATATGCGAAACATTGCAGCATTGAGAGATTTTTTAGCACTCAATCCTAATTCTGTCATTGCCTTAATGTCACTTGTCAAGTTTTCATGCAAAATTTGGGATATTTTTCCCAACTTTACTCCAAGGCATCTAAAAATTATAGACAATTATTAGTAAAATTTATTAGGGCTTTTTAATTTTATATATAAATATAATTATAAGTTTATAATAATACAAATTTTAATTATTAACATAAATAAATTACAAGGAATTGCTTTAATAACGAAACATTTGTAGCGTGGACCATGATCCAAGGTACAAATATCACTTGTGGACCAAGGTACAAGCAACATACTTCTTTTACCTATATCTTTTAAAAAGATCATTATAGAAATGTGAACAAAAACAGATTAATATATTAAGAAACAGAATGTTTTTTTTATAAATGTGTTAAAATAGTAAAAAATTCCTTACCTTATAAAGAAATCAACTTTCTAACTAAGAAATTTACTTTCTAACCTCTAATTTTCTAAAATCATTTAGAAAAAGGCACAGAAACAAAAAGAGTACTGTTTCTTTTTACTAGTGAAGAATTATAAAAATAATTTGGCAAACATAATGTTTTATTGTTGTTTTGATGGTAGATAGATATAAAATGTTGCCAGATCTAATACATATTATTAGGGGGGATTTTTTTATCTGTAAATATTCCAGATAACATGGGTGATCCGAACTACAAAGGTTTCCCTACTCGTTTTTGTAATTACAGTAGACCTCCATATAAAACTGTTTCGTATAATACGACTGTTTAATATGAATACAAGTTATACGTTCTTAATTAAGTTTAGTTTGTCCTAATTCTTTAAACATTTTGAACAATAACTGAATTTTCTGTTAGCAGAAACATATTTCGCGCTGTTTTTGTTCTTTTTACAATCTGACTGAATAATCTAATAAATGCTGAAATTAATGGAAGTAAGATTTATATGAATTGATATGTCATACTTGAAAATACCTATTTCCTGACTTCGTATACATAGTAAGATGGGGTAATTTGGTTCGGTGGGTAACTCGGATCACTCATAACTTGTATATTTCTAAAAATAATCCATTAACACTGTTTGTTGGCTGTACATACAGTATGTACAGCAGTTACGTCACTTCAACGTAACTGCTGTATATGTAGAAAGTCAACATTGTGGTCAGAATTTTAAAAAATACAAGCAGTTAATTTTGAATAATCTAAATTACCCCAGCTTGCTATACTATTAATCTACTTAAATAATTTAATCTAAGATAAATATATGTGTAGGATGTAATATATGCATTTGAGTAGATTTCGTTCTAATCTAATAATCTTTAAGTGGCAAAAAATTAATAATAGACTTATTAATGATAGTAAATTGCCTTATTTACTCTTTCAATACTCTTTCAATTCTTTTCACTTAATATAAAATTTAAATTTTATTACAATCTGCATTATCAAATAGAGTTATCGCTCTTACAAATGCAAATTATTCAATAAATTTATTCGTTATTTTTCGCAAATATTAAATTTTTATCATCAAATTCAAAACATTTGGGAAAATCTACATGAAAAATGTGTATAAAATTCTTACTTTTCTTTAATTCAAACAGTTTTTATTCTTGTTTTCCTTTTCCTTTAAAAACAAAATTTTCCGGGAAGTTTGCTTCCTCGCAAAAATATTGAGGTTACTGAGAACGTTTTATAAATAAAAAAATAAAATATTTAAATCGAATTTCAATTTTTTTCTTTTATAAAATGGTAATTTCTATATTATACAAAAGTATAAAAAATGAAAAAAAAATTATAAAACATAGATGTTTTTAATATAAATATTTAATGTTTATAATCGATGCACTCTAATTAATTAATCTATCATCTAATTAAAAAATAATAATAATAATATTTTCGTACAGTAAGTTAAGGTAGTCAGTCAAAGACAATGCTGAACAATAGAATAAAAGTTATTAGCTCTGTTTAAATTGCTGTCTTAATTACAAAAAATATAAACAATAGTTACATTAAAAAATAATAATTGATAATACAATATAAAAACAATCTTCTTTTGCTATTATAAAACAGTCTAATACTATTTCTAGTTGTGTGTAAAAATATATAAATAGCTCAGTGTATCCTATTAAAAATATATAAACAGCCCAGAAGTGATATAAACATTTTTATCAGAATTTATTCTGCAGTATTTTAATTTGATGCCAAAATATAAATTTTATTGAAATTTTGACTTTTTGGAAGCTTATCTTAATATCTGAATTAAAATATTTAATTTTGAGAGTTTAAAATCTCAGATAAAGTTTTTACTTGAAATGTTAACCTTATATTAAAAATTGATGTTTTTCAACACATTTTATAGCAGAAATGTTATTAATTCACTTAAAAATGGAAGGATATTCGGTTTTTTTCTTGGAAGTGAATTTTTTCTTTTTCTTTGGTTCCACTCAATAACGAAAAACAATAATATCAGTGAACAAATTTTGTACTGGATTCTTCTTAAGTATACTTTAAATTATTTTTTAACTGCATTTATTATTTTCTTAGATATTTTGAATTCATTCTACAGCATCTATAAGATGTGACTAGATAACAAAATTTCTAATCTCAATTTTTATTTCAAAATTTTATAAAAATTCTATACCGTAATGTTCATTAAGAAATTAATTATACTACTGTATTTTGAATTTAAAAAATGATTAGATTTACTTTATATCCCATAAAGTGCAGGCATCCGGCTTTAACGTGATAATTGGAATCAATTCGACCATGAAAAAATGTGTGATAGCTTTTTAGTGAAGTTAAGAAAATTTTTCTTATGGTGTTTTGAACACAAATATACATTACAATTCTATTGTTTTATTTTTTAAAATGAGAAAAGTACATAAAAACATTTACACATATATATAAAATTATTTTAAAATATTTTTGGAAGCCAAAGTATATTCGAATTTGTTGCGTTATAGTGAAGCACGTTATAGTGAAGATTCATTTTATCACAATAAAAATGAGTTTTCTTAATTAAATTAATCGATTTCTTTCACCGTTGTCAGAAATAAAAGTTTTATTCAATAAAAAAAGAAAGTTCACGAAGGTGATTTCTCATAAAGGAACAAAAATAGCAAAACTTTCAAATATATTGTCGAAATCAGTATATTTTCCTCGCTATCTGATTTTATCTATAGAGAGGATATAAATAGCAGGAAATATAGCATATCTGATAAAGAAGTATACAAAAAATATCTTTGCATCGCATTCAATCGATGTTTAAACTTATACAGTGCAATTATAAAATATCACAAACCCATTTGTTGGATTGACTAATCTTGTTCACTATCAGTGAAACTAGAAACAAAAAGTTTCTGACGTTTAACAATAATGACTGACATAGAAATTTGGTCCTTAAAACTGGATTGACGAAGGGGATAATATTAAAAACTGAGTGAGTAAATTAATTGCCAAGTTGAATTCTCGCCGGCGTATTCATGTATGACGAAAGTAGAAATTTTTATTTAGTAGGACACGAAATCTTAACAGGTCTATGAACTCAATTCGGAAAAACAAATGGAGAATATGGAAGATATGATTTAGTAAGAAATTAAAATTTTTATTTACGATCTAGTTCTAGATATAGTTCAAAGTTTAATAGAATAAAATTGCGTTAAAACTTCAAGTCAGTATTTTAATTTATATTCGGAATATTTAACTTTATTCGAGTAGGAAACAACGTCTACACATCGAAAAGTATTGTTCTTTTTTATTTTAAAGATATTTTAACTTTTACTAACATTGATATAATAAAAACATTACTTCCGGTAGTATTATTGCAATCTTTTTATAGTCAAGTTAACGTAATTGCGGATGTGGACTTGAAGCGTTACGACTCTTTGTTAGCTACGTCGAAAATAAGAATTTTTTTCCTTTTTTTAAATAAATAAACAGCAGATGGCATTTTTATGTTCTCGTTGTTAACTGTAAAGAAATTCTGTTTTGCCGGAAAACTTCATTCATGAATATACAAATGAATTCGATGGTTATGTAAACTGTAATTATTCAAATTACAAAATTATGTATATTTACAATTACTTTCTAAAAGAGCGATTTTTTAGTACTATGTAAACCAAAACTACAGTATTTTATTTATACATTCAGTCTTCGTAATTATTGATATAATCTGTTGTTAAAGCAATTTCCGTTATTGGAATTCCGTTTAGTAAACTGAGCGAGACAGAAAAATATAAGAAGAATGGATCTATTATCAAATAGGTTACTGTAGTGTAAACAGCAATTAAATCGAATTTTGTAAAGAAGAACTTTATAAAAATCTATATATTACTAACATTTTACTATTTTAAAATATCTGGGTTACAAACTAGAGTTCTGTATTTTTGTCTTTAGAAAATGAAAAATTTCATAATATTGACATTTAATCGTCAAAGCACTTTATGAAGTTACTTTATAAAAATTCGACCTTTGCTTTTATATGTCCTTTGAGTATGAAGAAGATGTTTCAACAATAAAAGCGATGTCCTATTTAGTCAACAAGATGGTTTTCTCCACAGTTTTTATCTGGAAGTCACTCCCATTTCCGTCGGAGATGGTGCGTGACGTGACAAAAAAAAAGGAGGAAGTCTTTGTTAAAGGTAACTAATGAGATTGTGTTGAAATTTGTAATTATCAGATTGTCATTAGTTAACTATTACTGTCTAGAATAAACTAACGACAAAAAAAATTAGGTGTGTATTAGAGTTTTATTTTTGAAACTGTCACCAATTTGTCTTAAAACGATATATTTTTGCAAGAAACATCATTAAACATAAAACTTTAAATGCATTTTGTTTTTCACGAATTCGATTTTCAGTTTTAAGAGCTTAACAGAAAACAAGAATAAAAAGTTTTAAATAAATTCTTGTTTTTGTACAACCTTAACCGTTTCTTTGTTTTCAGTTGGCATACTAAGAAATGAATAGGCTT
Source organism: Olivierus martensii (assembly GCA_000484575.1). Taxonomy (NCBI): domain Eukaryota; kingdom Metazoa; phylum Arthropoda; class Arachnida; order Scorpiones; family Buthidae; genus Olivierus; species Olivierus martensii. Next base: position 17,746 of record AYEL01085953.1, read on the forward strand.
GTGTGCAAGCGAAGTTGATGTGCCCATACAATGACATTGTCATCTTACTGCTTAGTGCGAAAGTGTCCCTTTAGTATTATTTGTGCAAAAATTCTAAATACAACGCTATCATGTTATTTTAATGCGTTTTTATTTAATTAAATTCCAGTAGGCCTACTAAAGTTAGTGCTGTTCAAAACAAATACAGTACACTGGAAATTGTTTACGAATTCACTGATTTGAGAGTTTTCTTTTTTTCAAATATGAAATACAAAAAAAGTTGTAAATACGAAGATTAATTACAATAAATAAATGCTCAACATTTATTAAAAAAGGCATTTTAATTCACATATGTAGCTATACAATATAGTACTACTGAGTTTGTAGCAAAACGTTCGTCGTCTGCTATGAAATCGAAAAATCAAAATGGCGGTCGAAAAGCGGAAATATCGCGCCTTCTGGTTTTACTGGTTTATTATGTGAATAACTTTAATTCTTGGTTTCTGCCTAAAGTAGTATTTCACTATATAAAAGCTCATCTTCTTGTTTATTAACAATAACGAAGAATAAAAATTCTTTAACATTTATATGACAAATAATTTCTTTATTTTATTATAAAGCTTGATTTTAAAGCTATATTTTCAATTCCTTGATAAATAAATTATTATTAATCAAAACTATTGATTTGGTATCCTTAATTTTATTGTAGACAAATTTGTTTGGTGATAACGAATCTGATTTTAATAGTATGTCTATGAGAAATTAATTCTTGGTTTGCGAGTTCTTACTTTACGAGCAATTTCCAGATCCGAATTAACTCCGGTTGAGAACTACCTATATATTATAAATTATTTCTGTAAACATTTTGTATTTTTGTAAAAAATAAATCAGTAAGTTGCAGACGCAATATTTATGAACTTTATAGGCCTACTAGTTCCTAGTTGGTTAACTGACTGTCAGTGAATGGATGCGTGTTTACACGAATATATAAAATCAAGCACAATCTGCTGTGTGCAGATGCAATATTTATGAACTTTATACTAGTTCCTAGTTGGTTAAATGACTGTCAGTGAATGGATGCGTGTTTACACGAATATATAAAATCAAGCACAATCTGCTGTCCGAAATTAGCTGCAAAATAAATCAAAACTATTAGAGAACACACAATTTTTTGATCAGAAATATCGATGATGACCTCATTTCTATTTAATATTAATTGATAATATAATATATATATAGTTATGGTGGTTATGTTTACTCGTTAAAACACATTTACACATCTACATTCTTCCGGTCTACATTTTTCCGATTTTATCTGTAAAGTTTCTATAAATTAATATTTTTCAAGTATTTAAGCAAAGACATTCACAGATATTTGTGTCTACATTTTTCCGATTTTATCTGTGAAGTTTCTATAAATTAATATTTTTCAAGTATTTAAGCAAAGACATTCACAGATATTTGTGTATTTTTAATAATAAATCGTAAGGAAAAACGTATTTGTTAGGCATAAATATGGTAGTCTTCACTGCCAAATGACAAACCACTGGTGCAAAGACATTACGCGATCGTTATTTTCTATATTACCTACTTGTGCAGTATCCGATATTTAAAGCCTATGAAAATATTAATTTATTAACAATTACAAGTGCAAAGACATTACGCGATCGTTATTTTCTATATTTTCGATCCTACTTGTGCAGTATCCGATATTTAAAGCCTATGAAAATATTAATTTATTAACAATTACACAGTTTTCACGTATATATTTAATAGATGAATCAGAAAGATAATGATGTTTGGTAAGAATAACTATCACATCTATTTCTGAAAGAGAGAGAGAGAGAGAACTTATCAAATATGATTCATACGGCAATATTTTAAATGGATATGGACATAACTGGGAGGATAATAGGGAAAGTTTTCTGGTGAGAGATTTTCTTAGTAAAATTTCTTAATAAGTGACGGAGGGTGAATGGAGAAATCAGTTAGTGGGAATAAGCTTGTATAATCAGATGCTGACTGCTGCTAAAACCGAGAATTTACGAGTTCAAAATATTTAAATTAATATTTTATATTAAACAAATTCGTTTGTTTCAATTTATATTATCTAAAAACTATATACAGTACTTTCCGGTAAAAACGATTATTCTTGATAGTAGAAAAGTAATTATTTAAACGTTTGTTTATTATCAGCTAGAAAAAATAATCATGACATAATATTTAGAATTTAAAGAAAACGTGTATCATTAAGTATCCTGAATTTTATACCAGTTATTGATTAATAATAAGCTTTATCAACTAAGAAATCTTTTTTCTGGAATTAAGATATAATTTTGTGAAAATTATTACTTTGTTTAATCATTATTGTGTTAGTAATCTAAAAAAATAAGCAATTCAAAATGAAAAATGTTTAAAGAATTTTATTCACTTTCTTCAACTTAATAAATTAAATTGAAATAATTTTAATACTTTTAAATCAATAACGATACAATCAATTTTTTTTTCCTATCTTGTTGTTCAAATTATTTTAATAAATCAGTGTCCAGACTGTTTACTGTACAATTATTATCGGATTCTGATCATTCATGGATTACAACAAAAATCGATACATTATAATATCAAGATTTTCAAGAGCCATCTTCTCTTAATTTTGCACATGTTTGAGATGGAATTGTTTTCAGTAATGTTATATATCTGCAGGATAGATCTGACATTTTCGTTTTGCACATGGCGCCGATGATATTTTTAATCTGTGCTTCGAAATGTGTCGCAATTTCATCACATCCATCTATCCACTGAGCTATTTCATTATAAATATTTATAATTTTAGCTGGATTTCCGTTTTTTCTTCTTCTGTGAAGCTTTTCGGAACTATTATTTGCTGATAATTAAAGATTTTTATTTGTTTAAGTAATCGTGACGACAAAATATATGGCTTAAAGTGAAAATAATAAAACATCTTGGAGAGCAACACGTATCTTAGATTTCTGCCGTCTCTTCTCAGTTGATGACTAAGCAATTATGCCTAGTCATCAACTGAGCTGAAATTATATTTAAATTTTTAATATCTTCAATTTAAAATTTATAAAATTAAATTCTTCGATAATAAACAATGCTGATTTTTCATTTACAAATAAGTTACCACATATAAACGTTTATTATACGAATATATTTAAAATTTATTTACTTAATTAATTTTAGTGACTGAGAATAAAATAAATTAATCAGAATCCATTAAAAGAATCAAATTTAATTAATACAGCATTATCATTGTTAGTAATAAGACTCTATTAATGAGATGACTTTCATAATATGTGATTTACGTAGACCTTATTAATGATGAAAGAGCTGCAAATTATTTTTATTGTACTTTACTACATCGTGTTTCTTTTCCATCCTTACATAATTTATATTCTTTCAATACAGATAAATTTTTATCTTATTTTGTAAAGGAAAACCGGACTTAAAAGATTTTTGAATCATGTTGTAAATTTTATGAAATTAAGTGGTAATATTATGCTATCAAAAGTAACATGACACGCATTTAAAAATGGCGGACGTCCAATGTCTGACATTTCTTCCTAATAACTTTTGAAATATTCGATTGATTTTAATGAAAAAGAATGGGATAGTCAGGAAATTAAAGTCGATTTTCGATTCAGCCATTTTAAAACTACATTTTAATATAGAAATTATGTCATTGGATATGTCTGCTATTGTATAATAATCACTCTAAAATAGAAGATATGTTAGGTAAGTAGTCGATTAGTTCTTTCTACAACTGCTTGTTTTTATTGAATATGCCGTCAAAAAATAGTATTGAAGTTTAAACTTATTACAATTTAAATTGAAAACACACCATTATAATATTTTAGCATTTATTGCTGTCTTGCTGCCAAGCAGTTTTCATTGAGACGGCAGTCAAATTTGTTTACAGATACAAATTAAATAAGGTGGAGTGGGGTAAGGGCGTACTTGGGGGAAATGCATTATCGGGATTTTTTAGTATAAGAAAATCGAAATTTTTTATTAATATTTGATATTGTAGTATTCTATTACAAGTTAATATCGACCTGTTGACATAGATAACTCACGATGAATGATGAGAATCCAGTATTTACGTCGACTTTTACAAACAAAATTTTGCTATTAATATTTTATATTGTAGTATTCTATTACAAGTTAATATCGACCTGTCGACATAGATAACTCACGATGAATGATGCGAATCCAGTATTTACGTCGACTTTTACAAACCGCGTAGCGGTCGGAACAGCAAACAAAACTTTGACAGCATTTTAAAAGTGCAATAATTCTTAAGTTACTTCATATTAGGAGATATTTTTTTAGTAAGTACGAAGGATATTGATTAAGGTTTACATTACGTAAAAAGATATTTTTTAGTAAGTACGAAGAATATTGATTAAGGTTTATATTACGTAAACATATTTTTTGACATTTTAAAAGTTTTTGAGAAAAACCCTGGTAAGCTCTTGTCCCTAAATATTGTTACCCAAGGCAATTGCCTAACAGCGCCATGGAGTAAATGTCTATTAGGCTGTTCTGGCCTCATAACGCGTTTAATTTTTTCGTGTTTTATATTTTAATCTAAACTTCTTTTTCTAGCATATAACATGGGTCGCAGCTATGTCAGAAAAACCAATAAGGACGTTTTATTCTAAAATCTGAATCATTCTATGTTATTTTAATGAATTGATTTTTCTTACTTTACTTTTCAAATCTGAAACACTTTTATTGATCATTTGAAACTTCTTCAAGAAAATGATTTAGTTAATTTATTGTGTAACTGCATAACATTAATATTTTCTATAATACACAATATATTCTATTAAACTTTTTATCATCACTAATTTTTGTATGAAATTGATGTGTCTATTAGTTGTGATTTGTTGTGATGTCAATTTGGATTCATACTGCTATTTATTAAGCTTCCTTCTGTTAAATCAATATTAGATCATCTTGGAATAGCATAGAACATCTTGAACTTAAATCTCCCCAAATTTTCCATTTTAATCCTATATATATATATGAAAAAGTTATTGTAGCATACCTTTTCTGTAGAATATAAAATTGTTAATGAAGAAGTTGGAACTAATGGCAATGTTAACGTACTGGCTTGAATTGATAAATTTCTTAGTAATGAGATCTTTACATTGGAAGATTTATTATCTGTATTATCACTTTTTTCATTTATTTGTATTCTTGAAGTCCTTTCACTTAAATTAAAGATGTCATCTGCATTATTGGTATTCTTCTTTTCAGAAATATTATCCATGTTAACTTTATTAGGTTTTTTTATGATAATTCTTTCTGTGGTTTTTGAAACAGTTTCATCAATTTTAGAGTTTATATTTAAATGTAACCGTAAAGCTTTCCATAAACCTTCAATCCAAGGTTCTACACTCTCTTCAAGACTGGAGAAAGTTTAAAAAAATGCATATTTAAACAACGTATAAGATCATAAAATGTATATTAAGTGTTTCTTTTTACTTACTCTACAGCATCATCACCATATCCAGTTGGATAAAATTTTTTGGCACCTAGTTCTTCTAATCTTCTGTCTAAAGTTTTACCAAAGTTGCAAAAATTGTTGTAATTTGAATCTCCTAGAGCTTAAAATAAAATTTTAACTTAAAATTTGTTGATTTACCTAAAATTCTAATAATTATTTTATTTTGAAAATATTTGTATTATTACAAACAATAACAGTTTCTAAAGACTTAGTTTCACAAATATTAGATTTTAAAAGAATTAATAAGGATCAGATTTTTAGATAAAAACATCATATTATATGTATATTTAAAAATGTTCAACATTTTAAAACAATAATAATGAATCAATAATTGATACTTTTTGTTACAAATAAATGTAAAATATCTAAAAATTATACAAAGTTTTTAATTGAAAAACATAAATGTAATGCAAATAAAAAAAATATAACATAAATATTCACCAATCAACATAACAAAGCAACAAGAAAAATATATATACAGTAATACCCTGCTTAATGTGAAGGAGGCGTTCCAAATTTTCATAAAATTAAACAAGGTATGTTTTTGCAAAAATATGGGATCATTGGCAAAATAAATACAAATTATTATATATTATAAAATTCACTTAATATATAACTTAGAATTGCATAAATAATACAAAGGTTTGAAAAAAAATGTTTTCATCAATTTTTTACAGAAAAATTATTTTAAATTTGAATAACGTTATAGTGAAATAACGTTAAACAAGATAATGTTAAACAATCTTGCATTAAGTATTATTGTATTTAACAATTTGATTATAAAAAATGATTCTATGGTAAGAAAAATAAATACAATTTATTACATATTATAAAATTCATTTAATATATAACTTAGAATTGCATAAATAATACGAAGGTTTGAAAAAAAATGTTTTCATCAATTTTTTACAGAATAATTATTTTAAATTTGAATAACGTTATAGTGAATAACGTTAAACAAGATAATGTTAAACGATCTTGCATTAAGTATTATTGTATTTAACAATTTGATTATAAAAAATGATTCTATGGTAAAAATTATAAACAAATATCAGATAACACAGCTCCATCTATTGCTTAATTATTTAATTAGAATTTGGAAAAAAATCCAGAATTATATCTGATATCAAACAATTAATATTCCAACACAACACTAATTAGATCATTAAAATATTTGACAAATTTTAACTTCAAATAGTTTATATCAGCTTTATATTAAAGTTTAAAAATGATAAAGATCAGACTAATAATCATCACATTGTTAGCCTAGTCAATATTTCAGATTTCTAAAATTAATTTTCAGATTTCCTGGTAAAATAGTCAGTGGAGATTAATGCATTAATATAAAGCTTCCTGATACACATCTGTGTCAGGACACCTTTTTATTTCTTAATTCAATTTAAATTATTAATCATTAGATTGAGAACGCCCAAATCTATAAATTTATTTGCAATTTTTTTCACAAGATCATTTCAATTATTAATTATTAATAAATACAATAGTTGTTGACTTATGACTTTTAGTCCAAACTCCAAAATCATAAGTCAAAAATGGCAAAAATTTATATATTGCCTACTGTCAATATTTATCATCAAATATAAAAATAGAAACAAGATGCTTTCTGTATATCAGAAATTGCAAATGAATTTATATGTGATTTGCATTGATCAATCACAGAATTTATTGGTTACATCACCATCATAAGTATGAGGAGTTGTAAGTTGATGATGACATAATTCAAGGACTATCTGTATTCATTTTAAACAAATATAAAAAATAGAAATTTATATCAAACTTACCAAGTAGAGTATAGTATACTCCTTTTAAGTGATCAATTGGTAAAGTTCTTTTAATAATTCTACGCCAAAATGTAATTACAGTTTGAGGTGGTTCACCATCACCAGTTGTTGAACAAATTATTACAACACAGTTTGATTCTTTAATACTAAACTGTGAAATACAAATTTTAAAATTAATAATAATAAATTAAAATAAATTATAGGAAGATATTTATTTATAAAAAAAATATACATTTCTTCTTTTATATAAATATATAAATATATA